>CAJVPP010003038.1:0-12785 GCA_910592005.1 Funneliformis mosseae
CAGTGAGAAAAAATTATTTGTGGAAAAAAATATTATTTATTTATAAAAAAAAAGGTTAAAAAGTCAAAATATAGCTTAATCACGGGAAACCGGATAAATCACTTATCCGGCACTTCAAGCCGAATAATTACCGCTACCTACAAGGTAGCTAATAATATTGGAAATCAAATTTAATTTTCCCAATATAATAGTTATTCGGCACTTCGTGCCGAATAACTATTAATTATTAAATATTAGTATTTAATTATAATTTTACTGTAATTTAGACACAACTAAATTATTTTATTTAAAAATAATTAATAATTTAGAATGTAAGTTGTTTTTATTCATTATTAGTATTTATTTTACTTTTTAAAGTCAACTAATTATTTTATTTAAAAAATAGTTCATTTTAATAATACAATAAACAGTAAGTTATATTATTGAATATTATTATTTTAATTATATTTTTTACTATAATTTAAAATCAATAATTTTTTTTTAAAATAAATAATTAATAATTTAGAATGTAAGTTATTTTTAGATTGTTAATATTTAATTATACTTTTTATTATTATAGTAAAAAGTATAATTAAATACTAATAATCAATAAAAATTACTTATTATCTATTATAATATTAATTATTAATTATTTTTTAATTAATTAAAAAAGATCAAATTTAAAATTAAAGTTATTAAAATAAATTAAAAATCCGAAATTAAATGAAATAAAATAATCTTTTTATTTTTCGGATTTAATTTATTTAAGGTGTTCTCAGTATTGATTTAAATTGGTCCTGGTGCATGCTCTCAATCACTAGCCAATTACATTGAGGAAGATGCTTAGAACGCCTTTAATTTATTTTCTAATATAAGGGATATAATATATTAGGATTTAATTATTTTACAGGGTAAATGACCGACAATGATTTTATAAAATTACATTCTGGATCGGTCTTAGTACAGATTCAGCTTTATACCACAAATTTTATGTGCATAAAATCGATTATATTCGGTTAATCGAAATCGAAAATCGAATCTTAAAGTCGAATCTTGAGAAACGATAATCGCAATTAAATCGATTCTCAAATCGATTCTAAATATCGAAATCGATTCCAATCCCTACTTCCAACACATTTTGTTAATAGATTATGATTGATACTTTGTGGACGATTTAAATTAGTCACTTTATTGATGTTCCAATTTTTCCTAAATAATTTAAGATTTTTTTCTTCGCAATACCACATTAAAAATGTTTTTTTAGAGATAAAATTGGAGATGTATATCATTATTAGTCATTGGACTCGAGTCAAAAAATTTAACTCAAGTAGAGTCAGAAATTTTTTTGACTCGAAGAGTACCCGAATTAGAATTCGTGTCAGAATTCGAGTATAGAATTCGAGCATCTGACTCGAGTTAGCATTCGAATACTGTTTATTCGAGTATTAACTCGGGTTCAATTTTTTTCATGGGACGGCTATCGACTAATTTGGGAATTTAGCGAAATTAGAATTTATTAGCAAATAAATAACTAATATAACATTAAAATAAAATAATAAATGAAATTGTATTTTACATTTTGTAATTTAAATTAGGTTATATTAACATTTAAAAATATATACTGTATATATATATATTTTTGTAACCTATAAGATGCCATTAACTTAAATTTACATTAAATTTATGATTTATATTAATGCAATAATGATTTAATTAATATAAACTTACACATGAATTGTTTAACTTTTCAGGAATTTCAGTAAATTTTATTAATTTTCGCCAAGAAAAACATCAATTATGTAAATTCGATTATCAATTTTCTCGTGGAATAATATTATCAAAAAGACATATTTATTTTTTAAAAATAACATTTCACCTACTAACTCATCTAGAATTTTAAGAAATAAATTGTACGGTACCTTAATAAAGCGTTGTATGCACTCTAAGTCTATGTAGTTAGCTCGAGTAAGAGTTCGAGTAGTTAACTCGAGTATGCATTGAGCCAAGATTCGAATTAATATAATTCGAGTTTACTCGAATGCTTACTCGAAACTTGATTCGAGTCTAAAAATTTTGACTCGAATCAAAATTTAACTCGAATTCACTCGAGTCACACGAATACGAGTCCAGACTCTAATCACTATTCTAATATAGCGTTGACGTGTCGTGTCGATTGAGCCAAATTTGAAGTTTTAACTTTTAAATCTGGCTAAAACTTATAAGAAAATTTTGTCATAGTGCAAACCTAAAAGATGATTGTTTTATATCATATAAGAAGTTCATTATATAAATGTTAAAATATTTAATTTTATCAACTTTTAGTGAGCTTTTCTAAAAATTTAAAATTTTTATTTCAAAGCTCGGAACAGGGATTATGCAAATAAATAATATTCGGAAGATTAATAAAACAATTTTTTTTTTGTATTTCAATATTGATATAAAACGCGTCCTATTCTCGTATTTTGTCACTACATTATGTTATTATGTGAAATCATTTGACGGTAAACGCATTTCCTTCAATTAATGAATCGATGTCAGTTTTGGGCACTTATTAAAAAGAATCATTGAAAAACATTCCTCAAGTTGTTCAGATATGATACTGAAAATTTTATTTCATAAAACCAAAGCTAATTATATTACTCTCACCAAGAAGGCGGTGTAATATTTAAAAATGAGGACTTTTTCTATAGAATCTATCGTAGGCAAAATTAGTAAAGTAAATAAGGCAATTTAAAAATTTTTTGATTCGAACTCACTTTTATGCCAATATTCAAATATTCCATGCCACTTGTATTAGAATCTGCGCGATTCAGGAATTTTTTTTTTTTTTTTAGTAGTAAGGCATCCAATCATCTGGGATTTCTTTATGTTCATGAGAGGTACCCGCTGCTCGCTGGAAATGTCGATTGACTTTCTCATTTTACCTGCTAGTCATTTGTCAGAAGGTCGACATCGATTTTTAAAAGAAAAAAAATAAAACTGGTTTCTAATGCGCAAACTACATATTTTCAAGAGATTTGGTACTTCGGGCCAAAAAATCTTGCGATCTTTCTTTTCCTCTTCAGATCGGATTATTTTATTGGTGATTCAGTTTCGTGTACGGTCGCTTCGGAGCATTGCGATCAAATATTTATTTTCTTACCTTTTTTTTTTTTTTAGAATCAGCGCATTTTCTTTCCTTTAGGTTCCTCTTTCACGTTGAACACTTTTGCAAGTATGCAAGCGATAGATGGTTTGATATTTACTGTATGTGATAGGTAGATTTTTGTTCTTTTAATTAATTATTATAATTTGTTTTATTAGGTTCGGTTTGTGGTTTGATGCGGTGTCTTTTTTTTTTTTTTTTTTTGACAAATATTTATTTTTAATCGGCCTCGACTCGCATAAGTTTTTTATTTATTTTATTTTATATAGGTAAAGATTTTCTAATTAAATTATTATTTTTTTTTCATTTCCGGGCACAGCAACTGAATGAATTATTTTTTTTTTTCGAATTTTGTGCTCTTTAAGTTTTTCTTTCGAGGTGATTTGCTTCAAAAAGTTTTGGACAGTGAGGTGGTGAAAGTGGTCGAGTTATGGTATCCCTTAGTGATATTTTAAGAAGTCCCTTGCACATTGTTTCAATTAATTCAATTTATTCAATTATAATTATTCAATATACTGTACGTACTCTTTCTTAAACAATATGTAGTTAGAATATGCAAATTGATTTCTTATGACGGTACTTTATGATATCATTTTATCCAAATGTTTAATAAAAAATTGATTAATTCATAATATTGGAAACGGGATTTTCGTCATTTACATAATGACTTTGTTGTAATTTTCGTTGCATTAAATTAGTTCATGATTTTCGTTCTTTTGAAGTTTTGTGGAATTTAAATCTAAAAAGTAAGTGTAACTTAATTAACCAATTTCAGAAAGCATTTAACTTTATTTGGTAAGACAAGAAACGGTTAGATCCGTTTTAAGCTACCCGAGCAGACTCGATTATTTAAAGGAGAAATATTCTACGATCATCTCACTCTCTTTCTTTCTCTCTTTTTAAGAGGAAATATTGCTATTGGAAAAATTGAAAAACGAGACTGAGCAAAAGAGAATTTTTATTGGTAATTTTTTGAACAATAAAATAACCATCCGAACAAATTAAACTATTAGAAAAAATTTCAATCAAAAAAAAAAAAAAAATGGTTTTAAAGAACAATTTTGAAAAGTCCTTAAAAGAATTGGAAACGAGAATTAAGGAGTTAGAGCAAAGCAACGAAGGGTTACGTACAAAATTCGAATATTTCGAAGCAAAGGTCATAGAGCGAGAAGAAGAAAACAAATCCAAGCAAGAAATTATTAATAAATTAGAAGAAAAGGTTAAAGAAGAAGCCATAGCCAAGCAAGTAGTAATTAACAATTTTAAAGAAAATATTAGAGAACGAGAGGAAGTATTCAAAGAAAAGCAAGGAAATAATAATGAATTAGAAAAGAGGATCAGAAATCTTGAATTAATTATCTATGATATTACAATTGATAGTTTAACTATTACCGAATATAATAAGGATGATATATTAAACACCTTAGGCGGATTGCAAAGATATCGAAAATTAACAAAACTATGTTTTGAAAATTCTAAAATAACTAGCTTACCAACTTTGCCTAACACCTTAGAAACACTCCGGTGCAACAATACTCCCATATCTAGTCTACCTACTTTACCAAACTTCCTAACTGAACTCCACTGTTTCAATACTCAAATAACTATCTTACCAAATTTACCTAACTCTTTAAAGGAACTCAATTGCTCTGAAACTCAAATAACTAGCTTACCAACATTACCTGACTCCTTAATGAAACTACTAAACTACTTTGCTATGATACACAAATAACAATCTTACCAATTTTACCTAACTCCTTAACGAAACTCTGGTGCCGTAAAACTTCAATAACAAGCTTACCAAATTTACCCAATTCCCTAACGACACTATACTGTGATAATACTCCAATAACCAGCTTACCAACATTACCTGACTCCTTAAAGGAACTTTATTGCTATGGAACTCAAATAACAAGCTTACCAACATTACCTACCTTCTTAACAAAACTCTCGTGCTCTAAAACTCAAATAACCGACTTACCAACTTTACCCGACTCTTTAATGGAACTTTATTGCTATAGAACTCAAATAACAAGTTTACCACCTTTACCTATCTCCTTAACAAAACTATCGTGTTCTAAATCTCATATAACCAGCTTACCGACATTACCTAACTTCTTAATGGAACTTTATTGCTATGAAACTCAAATAACAAGCTTACCAACATTACCTGACTCCTTAACGAAACTTTCCTGCGAAAGAACTCAACTAATTATCTTACCAAACTTACCTAACTCTTTAAAAGAACTTTATTGCTATGAAACTCAAATTACAAGCCTACCAACATTACCAAACTCCTTAACGAAACTCTCGTGCTACGAAACTCAAATAACAAGCTTACCACCTTTACCGAACTCCTTAAAAGAACTTTATTGCTACGGAACTCAATTAACTAGCTTACCAACATTAACAGACTCATTAACTTATCTTGACTGTGAAAGTCCTCAAATAACTAGACTAATTCCTTAACAATCTCGTTATAACAATTCAGTTTTGAATTCGAGTCTAGCCGTTTTGAATAAATCCGGTTCCAAATTTTTAGAACAAATAAAACGAAATGCAATCCAGTTTCCGATTTACCAAAAATAATCTTAGAAAAAAATTTGGATAATGTAGTTCTAAAGACGATAATATACTAACTATTATCGTGATCAGGTGACATTTCATATGATCTAACCTTTTTTTTCTATTGGCTTTAAATAAAGAATCTTTTTAAATCTCTCGTATTTGTAGTTTTTTAAATAATAAAATTTAACTTGTTCAATAACCTTTTGATTTTAAGACTTTCGTTTTTATTTTCAAAATCCTTTTTAAAGAATTTTTAGTATTCAAATTTTTATAAAACTGTCTAATTTGAGATTTTTTTTTTTTTGTAACAATAAGGATAAAATTTAGTTCGTCAATAGTTAAAAATTTACCAATTTTAATTGGCTACTTTATTATGTTCATTTAATATTAAAAATAAATAAATAAAGTTCAGAAACTCAATTCCCGAATTTTGCATTTTATTATTGGTTTTTGAATTTATAGTACAGCACTTCAAAATTAGGGTCAATTACAGTTCGCTTGTCGAGTTATAGATTTGTGTGCTAGTAGAGAAATCGATTATACAAAATCGAATTAATCGAATAATATAAATCGAATCATTTTTTAGTGGCGCAGAACGTACGACTATTTTATTTAAAAAAAAAATAAACAATACCCTAAACATTTTTTGTTATCATTCGTGATATATTATTATCAAATTTAATTGAAACGATTGTATTAGAGATTTCTGACTCAACAATATCCTATCACACTCTCAATAATAATTTAATTCCCATCCTTATATCGTTTGCGTGGTCAAAATTCGTGCTCCGTGATCATAATGCTTGTCTACATAACAAATTTAATGCCGCTTGACCAACAAATTTGTTAACATACTAGCAGTCCCTACATTCAGAGATGCTTCAATAAAAAAATCGCAAAGCAAATTATATATATATATTTTTTAATAACTAATTTATTTTCCTTATGTTATTTGGTAATTTCGTGATTAAAAAATTCTGCGCCTCAAATAAAATCAAGTTACCTCAGCTGTCACTTGGAAGAAAAACTACGGCGGATATCTTTTAAAGGGCCAAAAATCGGCTAGAATTTTCATTACGCACATCAACAAATGAATACAATAGCGTTATAATATTGAACGAACTTAAAGTAAAAATCCATAACCTTCTTCCAAAGTCATATAACGATAACCTATCCTAATGACCTTAAGTCAGAAGTATGCGATTAAAAGGTTTTCAAGGTATATTTAATTCCTTCGTCTACAATTATCAAACGAACAATGCACATAATGATTCGGGCTGATTATAATTTTTATACTAGTGTGTGTTTTTTTGTGCTACATCGGCAAAGGACTATTGTGGTAAAGTTTCCCACGGGGTTGATGCATAATTAGGAAACCAATCAGTAATTTTTTTTCGATTTTATGCAATTTTTTTTTTTTTTTTCAAAAAAAATCTAAAATTTTCTTTAAAGTTCGTTAAGTTACCAAACCATCAAAAATGAGCAATAAAGAAAGATACCAACCTACACCTAACCAACAGTTGCAACAGCGAATACAGCAAGCACGACAACAATTACAACAATTGCAACAAGAAATACAGTTGATGCGACAACGAAAAAAACAATTGATAATCATAATATATGTATTGCTCTTTATAATAATTATATTATTGCTATGGATTTTATATCTCATCTAAGGTAAATTTACGTCATTTTCATTTAAGTAATTGTTATTATTGAAATTCACAATATTGACTAACCATTTTCTATCGATCGAATAGGAAAATGTGAAGAGAATTTGGTTTAATTATAAAACATTTCTTTTCTTCTTATGTCAAATGATAATTTTTTTGAAAGGAGGTTTTTCACAATGTCGTCTGCCATTAATGATAGATTCCTTTATAAAATCTCCCAACGTTTTATTCACATACCTAATTTTAAACTTTATACACCACACACAAATCCTCGTTCATATATATTCTAATTCCTTACATTCAATTCATTTCACGATCCCAATCGCAACCTTTTGAGTTTAATTGATTATATATGATCAATCCACTAGTCCGTGATGAAGATTTGAAGATGAGGTCGGGTTGTGCTTTGGGTCATCAGTATATCCCTATGATTCGTTTATCATTTTCCGAGGTGAATATATAAGATACGTTCACAATTATCTTTGCTTCTCAATGTAAAAATTTATGATATTTTGCGAATGAAAAACTTCAATTTGAAGCTTTAAAATGAAATAATCCAGTAAGTGATGAAAAACAATTTATTCTTGGGTGTGAGTCATAAAATTAATTCCATTCCAAAAAAATTAATATTTGTCTCAATTCGTATAACATTCGAACCGACATTATAGCGCGTATTTAATTCCAAAGTAGCTTATTCATAAACACTGTAATATTGTTTCAAACAATAAACTTTTTGTTTTTCTTTTCTTTGTTTTCAAGAACTAATAATTATTCAACGGGACTCTGCGTTCGTATCGCATTTTTACAAACTTTGGTTATATTATTTACGATTTCGCGTTTTATTAATTGACGTGAACAAAAAAATTGATAAAGTAATTGTGCATAAGAGTTTTTTATGATTGGTTGAAATTTTTATTGGAAATTTGTATTTTGCGCGCCCTACACAAAATGCACTCATGCATATTTTTTTTTATGCACGTATAGTAAATGATTAGATATGAATTTTACATGGGTGTGATACATCCCATGCGTAGTTTTTTTGATGCGCTGTCCATATGATCATGTGCACGATCATTTATCTTTTAAATAAATCAATTGTTTAATCAATTGTGTACACGCTTTTTTTCTTTCTATCTCTCTTCATTTTATTCTCTCTTTCCCTATTTTTTTTTTTTTTATAATTATTGTTGAATATCCTTAAAATGAGCGATTTAGAATCACTTTCAGTGATATTCAGATAATGAAAATTTTCCTAACGATTTTATCGAAAATATTCTAGATGATAGTGAAAGTGGGCGTCCAAAAGGAAGACCACCAGATACTGCAAGATTCAAAGGACTTCTAATAATGTTAACAAACTCGCAAATGTGGTTTATGCAATGAAAGTGGACATAATCGTACTACATGTCCAATGAATATCAATCGAAAAAAAGAAAGAATGATGATTAATATTTAGAATGTTTAATTAATATGTCGCCGGGAAGGCAAAAACTAATTTTTATTTTTATCAACGCTTGGGAAATGAATGCTATTTGCTATTTGCTTATTAGACAAATTTGGTAATGAAAGTTTAGGGGTGCGTACAAAAAATCAAAATGCATTGCTTAAATTTTAACAATAACGATAAAATTTTTAAAAATTTTTATACCATGCGTAAAAATATTGTATTTTAAAACCTTACATGTATCTTTCGCACCCCTGCATTTTGCGCAGGTGCGTAAAATATAAAACCCATTTTTATTATCGCGCGTAATTTTAATTAACTTTAAATTATTTAAATAATCTTACTATATTGGTTTTAATGAATGATTTATATAAATATATCTTAATAAAAGATAATTAATATAGTGGAGAAGAATTGAAACAAATTATCAAGAAATTTTAAATCAATTAATTAGTTAATTGATAAAATTAAAAAAATAACTATATTTTTTATATAAATCAGAGACAATTAAAAAAAAGTCAATTTATGTTGCTATAGAATTTAAACAGATTTAATTAGTTTTTTTGATGAATTATATGAAGGAACTAATTCTTATACAAAATCTGATAAAACAAATAGTAACAATCAAAAAAAGTTATGTTATTTTTTAGTAAGTGTTAATAATAAATAAAATAATAGAATTAAAGTAGATATTGGATCATATTTAGAAAATTCTTAAGCAAATTCATCATAGGATTGTCAGTATTTTGAAAAATAGTTAATCAAAAAAAACTCATATTTCAATTGATTACTAATATATTGTAAATAATATAGTTTATAATATTTTAAAAATATATTTATATCTAATATTGATGGCTATTAAAATATTTATCAATTAAATCAATCAATTATATTAAAATCTATAATTTAATTAATTTAATTAGAGCTTTAAACAGGTTAGATTGGAACAAATAAATCAAATTACCTAATCTGAAGGATTGAATCAGATTAAGCAAAAATTTAACCTGATTTAAATTTCTATTTAAACTGATCTGACTTAATATAATCTGATTGAATATTTTAACAATTTATTATTATTCAAGAAGAATAATACATTATCATTTTTTTTGAATAAATTACTATTATTTTAATTGAATAATTTATTATCATTTAAGTGAATGATTTATTATTATTAAATTAGAATAACTTTTGATATTAATCATTTTTATTTAGAAAGTATTGTAAAAATTTAAATAAACTTTCAACATTTATATAAATGATATTATAATAAAATATTACTTAAATTTTTAATTGATGTGTTTTATTAAATAATTAATAAATAACATTTGATATTTTAAAAAATAATTTAACAATCTTTAATGGTTATTTTATATTAAAAATTTTATATTCTTTAAGAAATCAAATAGCTGAATCAATTCTGATAAAAAATTATTTATAAACAAAAATTATTAATATTGAAAAAAATAATAAATACTAGTCAAAATAGTCTAAATATCTAGAAATAAAATAGCTAAATTTAGCTAATTTTGATATTATTTATAACTAATTAATTATATTTTTTAATCTAAATTACTATTGATTGATGCTGATCAATAGAGTCATTTAGCATCAATTTAGAATTTATAAATTATCTTAAATTACTTCAATTTAACATTAATTTAACATTAATTTAGAACTTAAATTTAATCATAACTCAGTTTAAAATACTATTAATTAACTCTGATTAGATAAATAATTTAACATTAATTCAAAACTTAAACGATTATAAATCAGCCTAAATTTGACTTAAATTTAGTATTAATTCAGTTAAATAAATATATATAATCAATATATTTTTATTTAATTAATTTTTTAAATATTATATTTATTAATAAAAATAAACTATATCAAAATCCATTAATTAATTTCTTATTAAAAAATATAAACAAAATATATGATGTAAAAGAATAATAAATAATAATAAAATAATAAAATATAATCTATTTTCTTCTTAAAATTCCTTGAAATTGTCTTAAATCTTCATCATCATAATATTATTAATATTTAAAAAATAATAATATAATAAAATTATTATTCATTTTCTTCTAAAATTATTTTAATATTTGTTATTATAAATATGTATTATTCAAAAATATAAAAATAAATAATTAAAATAATAAAGAATATGAATATGATATAAATATAATCTATTTTCTTTCAATATTTCCTAAAATTATCTAAAAAATATACAAAATAATAAATAAATAAATAAAATAAAAAATCTATTTTTTCTCACTAAATCATCTAAAATTATTTTATTTTATTATAAAAAAATAAAAAAAATTAGTTATTATTTGAAATGTTGTATTTGTTAATTGATAAATTTTAATTTAAATTTTGATACATCTTTATCTGATTTTGATAGTTGAGAATATTATTTATAATTTTATTTCTATTATAAAAAAGTAAAATGTTAGTTTATTATTTGAAAAATTATATTTTAATATTAGTTATTTTGTAATTAAAATTTTATTATAAAAGTAAAATCAGTATGATAGTTGTAAATGTTTTGTAATTTTATTTCTATTATAAAAAGTAAAAAAATTGATTTATTATTTGAAAAGTTGATAAATTAATAGAAAAAATACAACTTATATTCTTTTTTATTCTTAGAATAATTTTTTGTTAATGTATTAATAGCAAAAAAATAAAATTTGAAAAAAATAAAATTTATTTATAAAAAAAAATAAAGTTTAGTTAAAATTATTTTTGAAATAAGTAAAAAAATTAAACTTAATTATATAATTTATCAGATAATATATTAAATCAATATAGATTTAAAGTAAATCAATAAAAATTTATCAAAATAATTTATTATAAGGTCAGGCAAAATAATTTTTAGATTCTTGTGACATAAAATTTTAAAATTAATATAGTCACACTATTTTTTTTATATATAAATTTTTTTATATATATTTTATATTATATTTTGTATTATGCAAATAGTAAGGTAAATGAAGAATATTACTATTATTATAATAAGTATTATATGATAATTTCTGATAAAAAAAAAGTGCTAAATATCAAGTTTCAAATATCAAAAAATCACGAAAATAGTATGTTAAATTTTTATAATAAAATATAAGCTATTATGATTTTTTATTATATAAAGTCATGTGATAAAAAATTTTACTATAAAAAAAAGAATTTTTGTAAAAATTAAAGCAGTTAGGTCACAAGAATTTAAAATATTTTTTGCCTGACCTAATAATTGTCTTTATAAATAATTTTATTTTGATAAGTTTTCTCAATATTCGATATTATTTTAATAAAGAAATATTAAATTATAAGATACTGATTATTTACTTGAAAATTTATGATTAAAATGCTATTTATCATATTTTAATTTATATTAAAATTATTAAATTTCAACCTAATAGATAAAATATAAAAAAATATTTAGTTGTTAATCTAAAGAAAATATATTTATAAAATAAATTTATGATTTAAATACAAAATATCAATTATATTTTCTTTTAAATTTTATTTTATTTTATAAGTTTACCTGATTTTTAATATATATTAATTAGATATTAATTAGATATAAATAAGATAGATTAAATTTAGCTGATTTTTATTATGGAAGCTCATCAATAAAAAAGAAAAAAATCTGAAATTTTTATTATTAACAGTAATTAGTTAAGTAGATCAATAAAAAAAATTTTATTAAAATTTAGATTTTCTTATTTTTTTATTAACTAGTCCTATATATACTTAAAGTTACTTGTTATATTTATTTTAAATTTGATAAAATATCTAAATTTTAATTTTACTAATTTTTACTAAGGTTTTAATATAATTTTGCATTTTTATAAATTTTAATATAATTTTACTTTTTTCTAAATTTTGCAGGTTTTTAATATAATTTTATTAAATTTTATCTTTATCTTTTATATGATTTATAAAACCTTCAAATTTCACTTAGCAATCTTATATA
>CAJVPP010003039.1:0-12780 GCA_910592005.1 Funneliformis mosseae
AAATGCAATAAATGTCATAAATATCGTATGACGTAATAAGGCCTATTTGTATAACAAAATTAGACTACTAAATTTAGAAAATAAGACATGTAAATCATTTAATTATCTAATTTAGTTATAGTACTGCAAATCATCTTTAATATGATACGAAAATTGATCATCCTTTCAGCCTTGTAGATCATTTTTTGCACATCATTTTTAAGTGTAACAATAGCTAAATAAGAAAAAACAATCCCAACCTACACAACATTTATTAATAAAATATTGGATCAAATTGTATGGAATAATTTTCCTAATAGCCTTGCAGAAACTATGCAAGCAGAAACTGTGAAAGAGGAAGTTGTGACTCTAAAGCAACAAAAGGAAATTGATGTTCTGATAGAAGAAAATAAAGACAAATTTGTTACCAACAACTCTGAAATTGGACAATCAACTAGAGTTAGTAGAACCAATGTAGCTTGACATAAAATTGATACAAAAAATGCTGACCCAATTAGGAGAAATTATTATTGAACGACAAAGGAAAAACAAGAATTTATCGATAGAGAAATTAAGAAGATGCTATGGTAAGGAATTATTTAAGCATCTGATAGTCTATAGGCATCACCTGCAATTCTTATAAAGAAAGCAAATAGAAAGAAAAGACTATGCATCAATTATAGAGGGCTTAACAAACTCATGAAAGAAGATGCTTACCCTTTGCTTAGAATTGACGAAATTTTAAAAAACTTAAATGGAGCAAAATGGTTCTCAACATTTGACCTAGCCAGTAGATTTTGGTAAATTGAAATGAATCCTAAAGATAGAGAAAAAACTGCATTCGTAATTAAAGGAGGACATTATGAATTTAATGTTATGCCTTTTAGTCTATGTAACGCCTTAGCAACTTTTCAAAAAACGATAAATAAATTATTAGAAGAATACATTGACTGATTTGTAGCAGTCTTCATTGATGACATTATTATTTATTCAAACAGTTTTGAAGAACATTGTGGATATCTTCAAATGCTCTTTCATAAGCTGAGGAAAGCAAACCTTGTATTAAACATAGAAAAATGTGAAATGTTCAAAAGAGAATTACGATTCTTAGAATATAAAATTAATGAATATAGAATCTTACTAGACCCTTAGAAAATAGAGAAAGTTTAAGAATTTCCTGTGCCAAAGAATGTGAGACAAATAAAAGAATTTCTTAGATTGGCATCATATTACAGAAAATTTATCAAGAATTTCTCAAAAATTGCTAAACCTCTGAATAATTTGATGAAAAGAGTAGAATATGACTGGACCAATGAATGTCAAAATGCATTTGAAACCTTGAAAGAAAAACTGACGCAAGCTCCAATATTGGAATATTTAGATTTTGATAAAATATTCTATCTTTTCACTGACGTCTCAGGAATTGGACTAGGGGCTGTTTTAGTACAAAAGGATGATCAAGGAAAAGAGAAAGTAATTGCTTATACAAGTAGAACCTTTAATATTTACGAATAAAACTATAGTGCTTAAGAATTAAAATGTCTAGTAATCAATTGGACAGTTGAATATTTTCATTACTACACTTCTTTAAAATCTTTTATTTTAGTAACTGATAATGCAGCATTGAAATGGTTACAAACTTCGACTGTGAAAAATTGAACTAAAAGAGCTAAATGATTATTAAATCTTCAGAAATATAAATTTTAAGTTCAATACTGTTTAGGAAAAAATAACGAAAATGCTGACGCTTTATTCAGAATTGACTTTGATAATAATGAAGATTCTGACAAAATTGTGAAAACTTACATGATTTCTGTACAAACTGATAAAAATTTTGATGAATTAGAAGAAAAGAAAATCCAATGGCATATCTCTTCACCAGAAAATAGTGTAAAAGGAAATAATACTGAAGCTTACTTTGAGCAAAAATTGATAAATCAATTTGGAAATCACTCATTAATTACTGTTGGATACCAATGTCTAAAAATGAAATAATCGAAATTTACAAAGAAAATATTAAAGTCAAATAAGTAATTGCAAATCAACCAATTACTAAAGGAGACTCTAAATGCACTGACTTTTGTGATATTGAAAATCATCACATTCACATATACTGTAAGGTATGCAAATGTAATTTACCTTATGAAATCATTTTTTATGACTGTATTATTGGATTCAAATATGACAAAATTCATTCTGACATGAACTCTAACTATTTAACTAATAACTTATGGTAGACTGAACCTTTACTCCTTCAACAAGAAAATGCTTATATACAATTGTTTATCATACTTCAATAATTTTAACCCATCATTAACAAAATAATAGAGTAAAAGTGAAAGTGTCAATATTGTGATTGACAGCTCAAGTTTAAGATGGAAGAAAATCGATATAATCAACTTAAACATTATTTAATTACATTAAATTTACCAAATGACAAGAAATTAGCTGAATAAATTATCAAACAATCAAAACATTTTATTATTTTAGAAAATCAATTTTATAAAGAAATAAGAGAAATCCTAGAAGCTATCTTAAAGTACTGAAAACAAATGAAATAGAAATGATACTCTTTGCAACACATAATTATCCTACCGGTGGATACTTAGAAATAGAAAAGGTCTTTAAAAAGATTAGAGAAAATTATTATTAGCCGCAAATATTCGAAGATATTAGAAATTATATTAAAGCCTGTAACTCTTGCCAAAGAAGAGGGAAGCCCTCGAAAAATAATATTCTCTTATACCCAATACCAATAGGAAAGCCTTTTGAGAAAATAGGAATAGATTTTGTAAGACTATTACCACTGATCAACAAAGAAAATCGTTATATAATCGTAGCTACTGATTATTTAACTAAATGGTCTGAAGCAAGTGCGACCTCAACAAATGATACGAAAACAGTTGTAGAATTTATCTATAAAAATATAATTTGCTGACATAAATGTCCAAATTATATACTTTCTGACCGAGGAATACATTTTAGAAACCAAGTAGTAGAAGGTTTAATGAATAAGTTCAAAATTAAACATCTATTATCAACACCGTATCATCCTCAAACTAATAGATTAGTTGAGCAATTTAATAAGACTTTATATGAATCTATAGCAAAAGTAACAAAGAATTTACAAGAATGTGATAGTGCTATAAATTCTGTTTTATTTGCATATCAAACTGCGAAAAATTCTACCATGAAGTTTACACCATTCTACTTGACCTATGGAAGAGAAGTGAGATTACCAATTACCACTCTTGAAAATAAAACTTTGGAAATAAATTTGAAAAGCTTAGAAGAAAATAGGTAACAAACAATAGAAAATGTGACAAAGGTACAAGAAAAGCAAAAGAAGCGACATGACTCAAAAATCAAGCGACCAATTGAATTTAAGATTAGAGATAAAGTTCTTTTATATGATGCTGCCAAAGAGAAAACTTGGACTAGAAAATTGGAAGAAAAATGAAAAGGAACATTCTATATCTATGATGTACTACTTAATAGAACGTACAAATTGAGATCTATCGGAAGACAAATTCTTAGAATACCAATCAATGCAAGTTTACTAAAAATCTATCACAATCGGCAAAATTGGAACCTTATGATCTATGTTTGAGTAAACAAACTAGAAATTATAAAAGAATGCTGATTAGACCTTGAACCTCAATTTTCCTGAAAATATTTAAAAACTTTCAACAAATGAATCATTTTGTAAGAAAATATCAACACAATATTGATAATGTTGAAAAGATCAATAACGTGTTAAAAGAAAATAATATTAAGTTACTTTTGATAATTATCAACCTCTAGAAAAAGACCAAGTCAGACAAATTGATAAATTTAATGGATGAAATCTACTAGAAAGAAGAACCTGTAAAAAATGAAATTCCTGAAGAATTCTTGCGAAAAAAAAAATGCAAAAGGAATATGCTTAAGAACTAAGAATTACCCCTATGACCTTTTCTAAGAGAATTAAAAGAAGAAAGAAAAATTCTTTGACAGAGCTCAAATCTAAGAAGAAGGAAATGTGACAGGTAAAATTTTAGATAGATTTAATTGGTAGAATATGAAGTCAATTTTATTTCCATGTAGATCTTCTATGAAGATCATTTTATCCATTATATTGCCATCGATTAATTATGTAAATCTTTAGATGTCAATTTTATTGCCTTTGATAATCACATAGATCATAGATGTCTATTTAATTACTTGTAGATCTAGCAATTTTATTGACACAGTAACTTTATTGCCTAGCAAAATAGCAACTTTATTTCCTTTGATATATTTAGTTTTATTTATTTTATAAATTATTCAACATATATAAATATCTCTGTATTTTCTTTATGTTTCAGGATAGAGGAGATATTAATTTTTTAGGTACTGAACTTATTTATTATATTAATAAAAGAATATAATTAACCAAGTATAAAACTTATCCTTCGCAAATCCTTTGAAAATGTTATAAATTATCTGTGACTCTTTGCATTTGTGCAATCCCTTTTGTTTGTGAACTTATTATATAATATTGTATTAATTTACTGTATTAACTTAGAGTCTTTGAAGTGTAATCTTTGAAATATCTTTAAGTTATCTTTGTGTTTATTTTATGTTTATATCCCATGTTTTATTATTGAGAATAATTCTTCAACGTTATTGTGAATCCTTGCTGTGATTTCTTGAGTAATTATCTTAGTTTTATTTACCCTTTTGAGATTTTATTTGAAGTTACGAAACTAACGTAACATTGTAAAGTTACTATCAATTCTTAACCAATTCTTATAATTTAAAAAATTACTAATTCTAGAGAATTCTAATCACTTATCTAAAATTTAAATTTTTTTCTCGTAAGTAAGAAGTAACTTGCATTTAAATATTTCATCATCAAGTTAGCTTTTTATCTTAAAATACTTACCATACTTAGAAAATAGGATAGTTTCTTTATTTTGCAGCATATGGTTTTATAAATGAAGACATTGAGTAAACTAAGGTTCTTTTTTAAGCTATTGAGTAACATTAAGACTAGCTTTTAGTTTAAATTTTGAAATTCAAGAATCGCATATACTGCAATATAGCAGTTAATCTTAATTTATCACCCTCATCTAAATTTTTTTCTTTTAGTTGTATTTCAAAAGAATTAATAACTTATTGGGAATTATAAATTAGATCATCATTATCATCAGATTCTTTATTACTTATTTCATTATTTTTATTAGATTTTGTAATGGGAAAAAAATGATCTATGGTTTAATCATTTTTTTCAGTATCCTTTTTTGCTTGAGTATAATATCTTTATTTAGTTCTTGTAGAATTTCCTGTATAAGTTAATTTACAGGTTGATGGAATGTAATTTTGCATTTGAGTCATTAAAATTTAAAATAAATCTTCTTGATTACTATTCAAATCATCATCTTCTTATATAATTTTATTGTCACTATCCACATCACAAATATTTTCTCTCATTAACTTCTGTATTAATATTTATTTTAGATATTTTAATATATTTATTACTTTAATTTCTGTAAGTTTATTTATATATTTTTCCTTTTTGAAACTTCAGCTATAAAAACTTTATTATTTAAAATAATAATACAAAAAAAATTATATGTGATTGCATATGCATTATTCAATTTATATTTATGTTGATCACTTATAATTTTACCAAATCTTACAATGAAAATTTTGACATTGAAAAGTGTTAGAAATTAAATTTTAACCAAAAAATATGACGGCCAAATTGAGTACATTTATATATATTTCATATAAATTTTTACTAAAATAAAATAATCATAACTTTTCATATATTAATCTGATTTGGAAAATTAAATCATACTTTTATAGCTTTTGATCTATACTATTAAGATATGATAAGTTTTTAAATAATATTTCTTTTTTTGAATTTTATAATCATTTAAAAATAAGACTCAAGACTTGATACAACTAGGATGCTTGAACTGTAGGAAATAAGAAATCCATCATTATTATATGATAATAATATGATAATATTTAATTGCAATTTTTTTGAAGCTATAAAAATATTTCTTTTCCCTCTTTTGCTATAATAATGCCTATATATAATAAATTTTTTTTTTACATTTTAAATTTATTTCATTTTAATTATAGCAAAGTTCCTATTATAAAAAGTTCTGCACTATATGTTGTTAACGTTACTCTTTCCGTCGAATAAGTTAACTATGATTTGAAGTCAGGGAGGCAATAGCTATAACTTAAATCCAATTAACTTAACACGCTGTTTATTAAAGTTTATTTAGTTAACAAGAAATAAATTATAAGTTATATGTTTGCAAAATGTTAAGAGTGTTTATTATTGTTATTAAATGTATTTTAAATATAATGTTAAGAACTTGTTGGAATCTGTGTGTAATCTGTCCTTTTTCCAAGGCATTTTCATGCCCTTTATATAGAAAAATTACAATTAAAGAAAATCTATGGTAAATAAAATACTACTGACAATAATAACAGAGCTAACAGATATGTTAATTATGTTAAATATGATAAAAATAATAATAATAATATAAATATAATAAATATAATAAATAATATGTATGTCCTATTTGGCAGATATGGCATATTTGGCATATATATCATATTTGACAGGTCTGTCAGTTTCTGTCAGTTTTAATGTTTAAATTGTTATAATGTAATTATTGTAATATATTTTTTTAATTTCAGCAATATGTATTGAATTAGTATTATTATAGTAAATAGTAACTTTAATGAAATTTTTTACAAGCTGTAAAGATAATTACAGATATTATTTATAAAAAAAAATGTAAAAATTACTATCAATTTGAAAATTTAAAAAATTTTTATAATTATAAAATCAGAAAATAAATAGTTGAAATCTTTTTTTGATAAATTATATTTTATCAATTAACTTATTAAAAAATAAAATATAATAAAAAAGATATCAAAACAACTAGTATTTTATATTATTTTATTTGTAATATTAGAAATAAATTTGTTAATAATATAAAAAGAGATTTAGAAATATATTTAAATTTTATTAGAATATAAATTTAACAATAGATATTATAGTAATGTTAGGTTTAATAGTAATATTTCATTCAATTTTTTACATAAAAATAATGTTTTTAAAAAAAAATATTTAAAAATTATAGAATTAATTCTTACAGATAGTACAAATAATATAATTATTTTAAATATTGATAATTATTATAGTATTTATGCTAAAAGAATACTTAATATAACTATAATATTAATTGCATTATATTTCATTACTATTTTACTTAATCTAATCAAAATAAACTTAGCAATATTAAAACAAATATTTATAATCTTATATTAATTGATGCTTTATTAATTAAATCAGAATTGAAAAATATTTATGTTAAAATATTCACTTTCTTATAACTGATATTAGGAATTTTATTTTGTAAATGATAAAACAAAACTCAAAGTATTAATAGTTTATAGTTATAATATTTGTTTAAAAGAAAAAGGAATATAAGATCAATGAAAGATATTAATTATACTTATAGATTAAAGATAGTGTTTCAACTAGTTATAATTATATGATACTTATTTGTTATTAATTGTAACTAGTTATAACTTAATTTTTATTAATATTATAACTAGTTATAATTCTGTAATACTTATTTATCAATAGTTGTAACTAATTAAAGTGTCATCTTTATTGTAGATTTTGTAAAAAATAATCTTTATTTAATAAAAGCTTATATTGATAGAGGGGAAAAACAATGATAGATCGATTCAAATGGGTTTGCAATATAACTATGGGGAATAGCTAGTACTTAACATAGATTTATTTTCGATTTACTTTGTATTTCTTTATATATAAATTTAATAAATTACTGGCAGTATCACATTGTTAAAAAAAAAATAAAAATAAAAGCTTATATTAATGTTATTAATGTTATTATTTCTTTTTGATAATAAATAAATATATTGAAGAAGATAATATCATTATAGTTATTACTGATTAGTCTAATTAAATATTATTAAAAATTGCTATATTAAGGTATCTTATTTATAAAACTTTTTTGAATTACTAATAAAGTTTTATTATATTTTCTAATGATAAGTTTTTGTATATCTTATTGAATATCTGTGAGTTAATAATTTTTTAATATTAATTACTTTTCTTAATACTATATAAATATATATTTAATAAAAAATACTTGTTCACAAACTAAAATTATAATGTATAAATTTATTATTAGAACTCTTACATAATGTATAATAACAAATTACAATATAATTGAGTAAAATTTGATTATATATATAAAAATACAAAAAATGTAACATTTAAGAACTTATTAGATAATACAATTCTACTTGTTTTTAATATTTATGTTTTATTTTTTCATATTAAAGATTTAATTCTTATATTAAATCTTAATTTTAAATTTAATTATTTTTTTAGGTTTAACTATAAAAATTATACTAAAGTTTTTTTGATTTTTTTAGATATTTTTTACTGGTAATCAAAAAATTATTTTAAAAATAATGAATTTAAATTACTAAAATTCTTTAATATATTTGTAAAAATCTTTCATAATATTTAACTATGTAATATAGAGAAGTATTTTTACAGTAAATCAAATATAAAAGAAGCATGATATATCAACTATTTATAATTTAATAATAATAACTTTAAGAAAATTTTATTCATAATTTAACTTAAATAGTATATCAGTATTTTATATAGAATATTATAACTTTGATACAGAAAATTGCATGTTTTCTTTTAGATTATTTTTAAGATATTTAAACTCATATTTATTATAAAAAAATTCAATTTTTAGATCTATTACAGTTTTTATATAATATATCTATTAAAAAAATTAAGAAAGCCAATTCTGAAAACAGTTTTTTATTTCTGCAATAAAGATGAAGAAAGTATAACTTTATTATTTATTTTTAAAATATAATTCTTCTTATAAATCTAATTTGTCTAATTTTAATTCTTTTAATTGTTCTATTATTAATGTTACTATTACTGTTGAAACAGAATAGATATTATTATGTAATCATATATATTATAATAAATATTTCAACTAAGATAGATTCAAGTGTTTACATTATTTAAATTATATTAAAAATAATATTAATAAGCATATTTAATTATTTTTATATAGCTTATATTAATTTAAATCAAATAATAATATTTAAAATAAAGAATTTAATGTTATTTTTTTAAAAAAAAGATGATGATATTATTAAAAAATTTGTTAATAGTATTTTAGCTTTTTAAGATGATATAATATTATGATTTTTTTATTATAGTTATATGAGCACTATTATAATTAAAAGAAAGTATAGAATTGTATTGTTTTATTTTTAATTTTAATTATTATAAGTAAAATAAAGAGCATTCTTTAGAATCAAATTATTAAAATTTTAGTCTATATATATATAAGATAAATTTTATTAAAATTATATATATTTTTTTTCTATTTAATATAATATAATATAATCATATTATTTTTAAAAAGTATTAGGTAAATAATTTTATATAAATCTTAAAATGTTCTTTTAATTAGTATATAATCTATTATATAAAAAAATTATCATATGATTTCATAAAATTAACTATTTAAATTATAAGATTAATTTACAAATATATAATGATATATCAAAATTAATTAATCAGATGAATTTCTTTCTATGAATTTAGATAATCTGATATATTTTTAGATTAGAAATTGAATAATCTGTTTTAATCTGATTTGTTCTTTTTATTTAGATTAGAACTCTAAATATATAGATCAGATTAGTTCAGATTATTTAATTAACTTAACCTAATAAATTTTTAAACAGATCAGATCAAATAACCTATTCTAATTGATCTGATTTATTTAATCTGAAAAATTCAGATTAAGTCAATAGAATTATTCTTATTAAATAATAATAAATTATTCAAATTAAATAAAAAATTACTTTATTTGAATAATAAGATATTATTCTAATTAATTGATAATAAATCATTTAATCAAAGTGATAATTAATTATTTTTTATTAAATAATAATAAATCATTTAAAGTAAACAATAATAAATTACTTTATAAACATCATTCAAAATAAATAATAAGAAATTATAATTGAATAGTAATAAATTATTTATTTTAAATGATAAGAATTATTTTATATAATGATTAAACATTCAATTTGAATAATTAGAAACTTTTTAATTAAATAATAATAAGTTATTCAATATGAATAATAAAAAATTATCTAAATTATTCAAATTATTCAAATTAAATAATAATAAATTATTCTAATTAATTTATTAATAATTATTCTTATTAAATAATAACAAATTATTTAAATTGAATGATAAAAACTATTTAATTAAATGATAATAAATCATTTAATTTGAACAATTTTAATGATTTGACCTGAATTTTTCAGATTAAATAAGTTAGGTAACAGATTTATTTAACTTAAATTGACTTTAAAATTTAATGATTTAACTTGAATTTTCAGATTAAGTCATAATAGGTAATAGGTTAACTTAACCTGATTTAATACTCTATTTAGTATAAATTATATACAATTGTATTTATAGAATCTGATAAGATTATATAATATATTAATTTTAGTTAGTTGATTATATATTTTAAATAAAAATTTTTTAAATTTGCTTACTTTATAATCAGAGTTAAAGTTAATCAAATACTTATGATTTTTACTATAATTATATCTATTATCTAAATAGATTTTTACAGAAAATAAAATTTTACTATTATTATTTAAAACCAAATATTTATAAAAACTATAAAGTTTAAAATTAAAAAAAATTTATAAAATTTATAAAAAATTTTGGTAAAAATATAAAATTAATATTTAAATTATAGTTTTTTAAATATTAAATAAAATATATTTATATTATATAAAAATTGTATATAATAAACTATATCATATATAAATTACTAAAAGTAATCAATTGAATTAAATAAATCAAAACTTATGATATATAATAAATTACTATTGATAGATTTTTCATAATCAATAAATTAAAGTTTATTTATAATAAATTTATATTAAAACTTCTATAATTCAAAGTTAAAACTTATTAAATTTTATTAGTTAATTAATTAGTTAACAAATATTTTAACTGATTATTAATTAGTTAAAGATTTTTAGACCAGTTTTGAATTTTCTTAATATTTTTATTTCAATATCAGTAAGAATATTTTAAATTATTATCCTTTAATTTATTAGATTATTTTTATTTTAAAATTAATAAAATTTATTTTAGAATTACTACTTTATATAAAAAATTTTTTTTAGTATTTTAAAAAATAATAAGATATTGCATTATTCTTTAAATTATTATATAGTTAAATCTGAACATATTTTAACCTAAAATCATATTTTATATAAAGTAAAATTGATTTTTTTCAGCAGTTTCCATTCTTTCTATTGCAAAGGTCCCATATATTCAGTTAATTTTTAATATTATTTAAATATAATAAAGCACAAGTTATTGAATTTTTAAGGTTTTGGATTTTTAATAATAAAATCTTCATATTTTAAAATATGTTCCCTACTTGAAAAAAATTGTAAAATACAAGCTTAAAAATTATAGACAAAACAATAAAAAATATACTAATAAAATAGTATGCTCTTTATGCAATAATTAGTAGAAACTAAACGAACACAGTACTTATTAAATAAAATGCATTATCTAAAAAAAGACAAATATTATCACTATATTTACAGGATAAAACGTTATCATTTATTGAAAATATTTTTATAAATCGTCAAAAACTGAAGAAAACTGATAAAGTTTATATCAAAAAGCTTAAAAATTAGAATATCAAAATGTGTAACTAAATTTATAAATACTTGTCATTTATAGAATAAACAAGTATCCATCAACAGCAAGTTGAAGGATTATTTAATAATTTAGATTTGAAAACACATCATAACATGACAGCAGGATCTCAAGGAATCAAAACTTGCCAAGGAAAATTAAAAGATGTTCTCAAAACGGACCTTAAAGAAATTCGTTCTCAAAGGGAAAAATTTTTTCAGAGATACAAGATAATCAATTAAATGAGATTCAAGCTTCGCGACTCTTTAAAAAATGTTTAGTAAATAAAATTCCATTATTTAATACTTAAAAACAAATTTTCGGTCAGTTTTTATGCTTGTTAATAAACAATTTTTTAGTCGGCATTTTCCAAAATCTGAATTAACAAAATAAATCTATCAATAGTAATTTTCTCAATGAATCACGTTTGTATAGTTAAGTCTAGCTATTGGAAAATTCAGTAATATGATTTTTATTCGAAATCTTATCGTGACGGAATTACATAGTAAAATTGAATCAGGAATCTTTACGAGTTGGATATGAAGACCTTTAACTTTAATGTCAGAAGATCTATGTCGATAAATCTTTATTATTTACGCCTGCAAATTACGCAAAATATAGTGTTGTATTCAGTTCTTTCGTTTATGTATTTATAAACAATTTGTATTGTAAGCAGAAGGTTTTAATGAGTAATTATTGAATAAAAATGAATTGTGACAAGAATTTATTTAATAATATCAAATTAATCAGTGTTGCCTCAACGTCGGCGCTCTACACTTTCGCTATATCAATATATTAAACTAATAAATGCCAAATTCTAAGTCCTAATTAATTAAAACTACGAAATTACGAAACTGTTACATAAAAATTGAATAATAAAATACTAATAAAATCGGAAATTAAAATAAGATAATAAACAGTGTTACAAAATGCGAAATTATAAAATTAAAAGGGCGAAAATCGAAATTATCGCGAAGGTGTAAAGG
>CAJVPP010003040.1:0-12779 GCA_910592005.1 Funneliformis mosseae
AATATTTTTAGTTTAGTTTATTTAATTATTTAATATGTATAAATATCTTTGTATTTTTATTAAGTCTCATTACCTTTTTGGCAAAGGTAACTGACAAAATATTAATCTTTTAGATACTGAACTTATATATTATATTAATAAAGGAGTATAATTAACTAAGTATAAAACTTATCCTTCGCAAACCCATTGAAACTATTATACATTATCTATAATCCTTTACATTCGTGCAATCCCTTTTATTAGTTAACTTATTATATGATATTGTATTAATTCACTGTATTGATTTGAAGTTTCTGAAGCATAATCTCTAAAATATCTTTGAGTTATTTTTGTATTTATTTTATATTTATCTCACATATTTATTATTGAGAATAATTCTTTGACGTTATTATGAATCCTCACCCGTAATTCCTTAAGTAATTATCTTAGTTTTATTTATCCTTTTTGAGATTTTATTTGAAATTATAAAACTAACGTAAAAATGTCATCCTTTAGATCATCATCATCTATGTTTTCTTCTATGTAACAATATCATAAAATAAAGATTTTTTTAAAAAGTATAAACAATATGATAAAAATAGTAATTTAAGAAGATGGATAAAAGAGTTTTCTGATTTGCAATTTCTATTCTTAAAAGTTTCTATATAAAACTGTATTTAAAAGAAAATTTTAATATTAATATATCAGCTATTATATATTTATTAATAAATAATTTAATATTATTATGATACTGATACTGATTTACAAAGAATTAACTGAATAATTCATACTTGATAAATTATTTTAAGAATAATAATTATCAGTATTTTTTAGTATAGAAAGTTAATACTTATATATATAGTTAGTAAACTTATTTTATATAAAAAAGAGGTATTTAATGATGCATTTGATCTTAAAAATTCTTCAGCTTCTTGTACTTATTTATAAAATTCTATAATATTATTATAACATTTATTTAAATATTATTATTTCAATGAGTTATATAATTCTGTAGCAAATAGTCAAATTTCTAGATCTACATTGATACTATATGAAGATAATCTTACTGCATTACAAAGATTGATTATTAGCATTTTTAACTTAATTAATATTTTTATTTTATTATTTTATTCATATATTTTATTATCATTATCTATTATATTATTATCATTATTAAATTATAATTTATCTTTTATATTTATTTTATCATTATAAAATAGTTTAGTGTTAGATAATAATTTCTTATAATTGTATTTTTGTATAATAGGATAAAAATTTATTCTTATAAAAGGGCAAAGATAACAGTGTAAACTCAATAGTTTGAGTTCAGGACTTAGAATCCAAGGTTAAGGATTGCTAAGGATACAAATCTTTACAATAAAAGAATCTTTTTCTAAACTACACATATTAAAAATTCTTCAATGTGTTAATTGTGTTTATTGTGTTTACAAGTTATTAAAGTTATATTTACTTGTCTAAAAGTATAAACTTAAGATTGATTGTAATAAGACTTATTCCACAGTAACTTAGTAGTTTCTCACGCGTTATTCCTTATTATTAAATTATAGTTATCCTAAGTTCAACCACTGAGTATAGAGTTAACAATATCTAAACATTTTTTAATTAAATTTATAAGTAATTGTGAAACTTTAATTCTGAACTTTGGTCTTAATCCTTGACAAATTCTTATAAATAAAATTTCATCATAAGATAGATCAAAAAATAATGATAATCCTAAAATTACTTTATATGTAACCATTTTAAATGAATAAATATTACTTAAGCTCGTATAATCCTGATCATTTAAAATTTCTAAAGTAATATAAGGTAATACTTCATAAATATTATTCTTATTATAATTCAATTTATCAACTGATTTACATAACCTAAATTAGTAATTGTTAAACCAGTCTAATAATATAAAATATTGCTAATATGTAAATCCCTATGAATCAGTTTATTTTTGTAAATAGTTTCAAGTCCTGCTGCAATTGTTTTTAAATAAAATAAGATATTATCTCATATTATAATAATTGTGTTCAAATGTTACCTTAAAGTTCTTATGAATATTGCATCACTAAAATAAATATTATGTGATAGAATCTATAATTATTATATATATAATAAATATAAGATAAAGTAAATAAGCATAATATCATTGTATAAGAATAAATACCTTATGAAATAATTTATCTTCTCAAATAATCTGTAAATTTCTCAAATGTTTTAAAGCTACAACTTGATTTTTTATACATCTTTTCTACTGTTGTTTCTTGATATCCCAATGTCAAATATTTTTATCAATCCATTTTGCTTTATATATTATACCAAATCCTCCTTTAGTAATATATTCAATATCTTTAAATTTATCATAGAATATCCATTTGATTATTTTACTTTTATCTTTTGCTGATAACTAAATGCTTTAAATAAAATCATCGATGCCTTTATTTTTACTAAACCAATTTTGAAATTATTTTGAAAGTATTTAGTGCAATAATATTTACACTATTTTTAACTAATATTTATTTGATGGCAATCTTCATATTTTTTATATTTAATTTGCTTTATAAATTTAAATATATTTTTCACTCACTTTTTCTTAAAAGAATTCATTGTTGTATTTATTTATTTTTTTTAAAAAACAAGTGAATATAAGCCATTATAAAAATGATAATTTTAAGCAATTTTATTAATTGATATAACCTTTTTTATTAAAGTAAGCTTATTTTTAATATCATGATGATCAAATCTTTATTTATTTTATTTTTTTCATTTTTTTTCTTTTAAAAAATAAATTTGAAAAATTTACAAATGGGTTGATTGCTAGGAAAATCAGGTTCTGGGAATTTTTTAGCAAAATTGAGATTTTTATTGCAATTTAGTTTTTGATTTTATTAGATTAAAATGTATTAACCTCTTAATTTTAATCAAAAATTTCTCAGAATCTGATTTTCCTAGATACACTCCCAAATATTAGAAATTCTTGCAATAAATATCATAAACCAGATTAGTGTAAAAAAATTTTTTTTATGAAAAAGATGTTTATTTATTTTTTCATTTTAAATTTTTTAATTTAAAATAGTAACTTCAAAATAATTATAATAAATAAATCTAATATAATATTATTAAATTTGATAATATTATTTAAATAAAATATGTAATATGTATTAATTTTTAAATAATCTAAAATTGAAAATGTAATTTAATTTAATAAATTATAAAATCAAAATAAATATCTGATAATCTATAAAAATTAAATTAATAATAAAATAAAAAGAAATATTATAATAAATAAAAAATATATAATAATATTATTATTCTTTAGTATTATTAATTTTAATTATTTTAAATATTTAAAGTTAATATTTTTTAATTTTATAATATTAGTTTTTGATTTATAGAAAATAAAAAAAAAAAGGTAGAAGAGAAAAGGATGATAATAAAAAAATTTGAAAGTGAAAAGAAAAATATTTAATATTTTTCAGTTTTTTGATTTCTTAAAAAAAATATATCTAATTTTTCTATTATTTTTTAATATATAAAAGTCAAATAGTAAAAATCTTTATTTCTAATCACAAAATTTGTAAATATAGATGTTAAACTATTTAAATTATCTTATAGGATCCTACTAATCAAAATTGAGATTTTTATTTTATATTATTATATGATATATAAACTTTATTTAGTTAAATTTTTATGATCGATTATTTTATTAATAAAATGAGCAATTAAGCTGTCAAAATCTCTCATTTATTTGTATAATATCAGTTAAAAAATTTAAAATTAGAATTAAAAAATAATCTACATTATTTTAAAAAGTAAAAAATATTTCAGACTCTTATAAAATTCAAAATTTTTAACTTTATCATTATTAATAGTTTAAATATATGATTAAATAGAAAATTTGAAATATTTAATACTCTAGCAAATATTTTTTTTTAAAAATAAATAATAAATATAAAATTTAATTTTAAAAATTAAATTTTTTAATAAATTAGTGTAACTTTCATAAAGTGATTTTAATAGCAAATTTTTAAGCGTTATAAAATTATATATTTTATAATGGCAAAAAAATTTTAAAAATAATAATTTGGTAAAAATTTTAAATAATAAATTATTAATTAAATTGACTCAAAATTTAAAATAAAATAATTTATTATTGGTTGAAAATGTTTACTGTAACATAGTATTTTTTAATCATCATTTACTCAAAATCATTATCCCATAGGGTGATTTTAATAACTTAGCCTTTATATATTTTATATGATTAGTTTTTAATTTTTTTTTTATATTAAAATATTTCTAAATATTAGATTTTTTCTTTCTACTTTTTTATTATTTTTCTGATATATTAATATATCTAAAATATTAAAAATAATTTATTAATATTAAAAATTCAATCATAATAAAATTATTATTATGAAAATATAATATATATATAATCTATTATATAAAAATTCAATAATTATCTAATTTTATATACAATCAAAACTCGTTATAGTGAACCTCATTATAGTAAATTTGGCTTATAATAAATTTTTTTTATTTCCCTAATTTATTCTATATAAAATTCTATTTGTTATAATAAATTTAATAATAAAATCTTGATACTAGATATAGTGAATATATAAAAAATTTAAATACAGAACATATATGGGCTCTTTGCAATAAAAAGAGAGGAAACTACCAAAAAAATTTTTTTTTACTTTATAAGCTAAATATTATTTTTTAACAAAATAAGTTCAGATTTAATGTTAACTCAAAAAAAATTTTTTTGGTAGTTTACTCCCTTTCTATTGCAAAGAGCCTATATTATAAATTTATATGTGTTATAATGAATATCACATGATATACATAATATTTGTAAATCATATATCGTAATACATTTTTTTTCTATTGTAACACATTTTTTTATAGTTTTATCTATGGTAATACAATTTTTTTCTCAAAATACCACCCATAAGAAAAGACAAAGAAAAAGTAAATGGAACTATAAAAAGAAAAAGCTTATTATATGCAGAGAAAAAAGGGTTATGTGAGTAGCAAAAAGATAATCTGTCATACAACCAAGAAGATCTTGCTAAAAAATTTGATATATCAAAGTCACAAGTTTATAATATATTAAAAGAAAAGTAAAAATGGTTATCTATTGATATTTCAAATAAGAAAGTTAAAATCAAAAACAGGATAAAGTGCTAAATTTTTAGAAATTAAATCTGCGTTATATTTGTAGATGCAGCAAGCATTAGCTTTGAACTTAACTATTATAGAGGATGTTTTAAAAGCTAAAGCTTTAAATTTTGTAGCTAGATTACAAATAACATCCTTTATTGCTTCAGATAGATGGCTAGCAAAATTTAAAAAATGGTATAATATAAGATAAATCAATAAAGCCGAAGAAGCAAATAGTATGCTATTAGAAATATTGGAAGAAGAACGTAAGATTTGCAAAAAGTTATAAAATAATATGATCTTTGTGATGTTCATAATATTGATAAAATAGGTAAATACATTAAGATAAATACAATTTTATTTATATATATATTAGCTTTATTCTGGAATTTAGAACTATCTAAGACATTTTTAGATCATTACATTTCTGATACTAAAAAATCAAAAAATCGTATCACAGTTATTTTAACTTATAATACTGATAGAAGTCACAGATTGCCTGTTTTAGTGATACATAAGTGATAAACTCCACGTATTTTAAAAAGAATCAAAAAGGATGATCTGCCTGTCTGATATTATTGGAACTGTACAACTTGAATGCAACTATCAGTATAGCATGATTACTTAAATAAACTTAACCAATTAATGAGATAACAAAATCGTAAGATATTATTATTAGCTGATAATACGCTAACTCATTTAATAAATGAAACTATTTTATTATTAAACATTAGAGTGCATTTCCTTTCTCTAAATACAACTGCTCATCTATAATCCTTAGATACTAGTATTATTAATAGTTTTAAATTAAGTATAAATTGTTATTAAATTATTATTTTTAAATAATTTTACTTATTATATATTTATTATTTTAAGCCTAATACAGAAAGTTATTAGTTGCGAATAGAGTAGAAGCATATGATTTAACCCAAAAAAATGACTCTGATATAATACTAGTTGATATTCTTGATACTATAATATTTATTAATGAAGTATGAAAAATTGTAAAACTAAGTATAATCGAATGATGTTGAAAAAAAACAGGTATTTTACCTGATTATGAAGAATATAACTCTGAAGATAGCAACTCTAAAGAAAACAATTTAGACTGAAATCAAAAAATTGATAAAATTACTTCAGAATTGCAAAATATGATTAATGCACTAAATTTACGAGATCCTATTATAGCTGAAAAATTTATTCATATTAATGATGAAATACCAATAGGACCATTATCAGATGAAGAAATAATAGATGCGGTAATTTCAAATTCTGAAAAAAATGATATAGAAGAAGAGGAAAAACCAGTGGAAATTAATATTATTACTAACAAAGAAGCTTTAAATAGTTTGGAAAAGGTAATTTAATATTTTAAAAATCCCCCTGATAATATATCAATTAATTATATGGAGTTAAAAGTTCTTAGTGCTTTAAAATCAAAAATTAATAGATGTATTCAAGACAACGTGAAGCAATCTACATTAGATAATTTTGTGCAATGTTAAATTTTTGAAATAAAAAAATTTTAAAAAAATCACGTTATAAGAAATTTTTTTTTTTATTATATAAAATTTACTATAAAGAGATTTTTTGCTATTTTGAACACTTTATTATAATGAACAAATTGAATGAAACTGAGTGTTCACTATAACAAGCTTTGATTGTATATAATTATTCTAAAAATATATAATTTTAATTAAAAATTATCAAATTTTAAATATTAGTTATTTTACTTTAATTTTATTTTATATAATTAGAAAAATAATAAATGATTGAAATATAATAATAGTTTAAAAAAAATTAGCAATCTTATTTTAGAAGTATTTTTTTTAATAACTAAGACTTTTTTATTATTATTAATAAAGATAATTACTGCAATTAAATAAGATGACGCAATTGAATTGTAACTTGTAGTATAATTAAATTTTCTTATAACCGCAACTCAATTAAAATTTGAAAATAATTATAGAGATCATCTTTAATTATTAATAATTTAAGTACTTTATTTAATTTTATTTTAAAAGAAAATATTCTTTATTTAAATTAAAAAAATCAAAGAAGATATTTATTTAATAAAATATTTAAATTATTTTTTAAATAAAAAAAAATATTTAATTAAACCTAATATTCTAAATAAAATAATATTAGTAAAATAGTTATTTATAACTAAAACTCATTTATAAACATCAAGTTTAATTTATTCAAATCTAATATTTTAAAAATAAAAAATATTAGTAATAATATTATTTTTAATTAATAAATAATTACTTAATTCATATTTATCTCAAGTTTAATTTGTTCAAATTTGATATCTTAAAATTAATTAAAAAAATATTAGTCTTATATTTTAATCTTATATTTAAATATAATTTTTATTTTTTTATAGGTAATCTTTAATTTTTCCAATAAATATTTATAAACTTAATTCATTTTTTTTATTTTTCTATTTTGTTTTTTTTTTATTTTTTTAAAAAATTTTCACTTTTTAATATTTATTTTTTTAAAATTTATTTTTTTAACTCTTTAAATCTAGATTTTTAAGTAATTATAATAGTTTTTTTATTTTTTTATTTAGTTTTTTACATAAAATAGTAATTTATATAATAATTAAATATTACAATTATAGTTTTTTATGTAGAATTTTATTCTTTTTCAAATGTGCATTTTAATTATAATAATTAATGATAAATTTAAAAATTTTTATTAAGAATAAAATTCACTTTAAATTTCATAAAATATGTGCAAAAAAATACTTTATTCTCCTATCTGTTGCAATTTTTACTTATGCTTTTTGATTGTTTATGCATTCTTATAAATGTTCTAATTATGTTATTTATTTACGTTATATCTGATTATCTAAAAATAGCTTGTTTTTTTTATTTTTTAAACGATAAATTATCAATGTAAAAAAAACTCTTTTTGCAACATGAACAGACCAAAAAAAGAGAACAATAAAAACTAACAAAAACAATAACCTCACTCTTATTCTAACACTCTAGAGCAACAACTAAGTAAAGACAGAATACTTTACAAACTACTGAACCTGAAAGTAGTGTCTCCACCAACAACAATAACAAAGAAACTCCAGTTATTATAGATGTTGACTCTCCTCCACTTGATAAAGAAAAGGGCAAAGAAGTTTTAACAAGTGAAACAACTCCAGTTGTTATTCTTAACCAAATATTCATAAACATTAATAATGTTAACGATGCCTCTGAAAATTTTTTGAATAATAAGAAAAACCCTTAAGAAATATTTACTAAAAATACGAATTTTTTCGCATTTTTTCTGGTAAACAATTACCTTGAAAAATCCTCTCAAACAAAAATCTCTGACGTCACTGATCTCATTTTCGATCAGTTTGACTTATTTTCAGGTATCATATTTGTCAAACACCCTGAGGACCAATCAAAAAAAATCTTAAAAATAATATTCTCTGATAAGAATGAAAGAGATATGTTTTGCAAAATTAATCTGCCTAATTTGAAAAATCGCACATTTTTATCCCTCAAAATCATGCCAAACATCCATTTATTTCACAACAATCAATCAAAGTTACAAAAATCCCATTGAACACCACAGAATTGTGTATTAAAAAGATCTTTCCCGATTTAACAAAATTATCAGATTTAACATAGAAACAAAAATCTTTGATAATAAGCTATAATCATATATGATTCAGATGCTAATTTCATTAAACTTAAGAAAGGTTATAGATCTTTCTCCTTAATGATATAGTTTGTTTCTATATGTGTGACCTTTCATATGATAAAATCTTAGAACAATCTAAATTCTCAGCTAAACTAACATGTTTTTCTCATTACACTATAGTGTTAACGTTATTCTTTCCGTCGAATAAGTTAACTATGATTTGAAGTCAGGAAGGCAATAGCTATGACTTAAATCTAATCAATTTGACACGCTGTTTATTAGAGTTTATTTAGTTAACAAGAAATAAATTATAAGTTTTATGTTTGCAAAATGTTAAATGTGTTTATTATTATTATTAAATGTATATTAAATACAATATTAAAAACTTGTTGGAATCTCCTTGGAATCTGTCCTTTTTCCAAGGCATTTTCATGCTCTTTATATAGGAAAATACAATTAAAGAAAATCTATGATATTTATGATACTACTGACAATAATAACAGAGCTAACAGATATGCTAATTATATTAAATATGTTATAAATGATAATAGTAATAAAAATAATAAAAATATAATAAATATTAAATATATCCTATTTGACAGATATGGCAGATTTGGCAGATTTGTTTTATGCAACTGTCCTGTCAGTTTCTGCCGGTTTCAACGGGTAAAGACTTATCCAATTTAGGATTAATAGTTAATGCTACAGCTTGGATTATTCCTAAGATCAGATCGAATTATCATAATCTACAACATACATTTTTCTATTTTTCTTCAGCTGATGACTACAAAGCAGTAATCAGTAATGACAATCTCACTATCAATGGCAAACACATAGAATAAATTAAGACCAAAGTTAAACTATATACTATCTGCTCTTTATCGCATCACAAAATCAAAGATTGTCTAAAAAAAATATCGCACTCCTCAAGATAAAGCACCTAACATTTATATCAATGATTTCAACTAACACAATACAACAACTATAAAGCTCCAGTTCATTCTCGTAAGGAGCTATTAATCCTAATATCATATTTGCTAATATTATCACAGATGGTTCTCAGAAATTAACCAAATTTTCTAGTAAACTCACGAATCTATGTTCTGTGCTAAAAAACACTAACAATAGTCTTCTAAAATAACCACCTATCCCATTACTGACTGAAGTAATAATATTCCTCTGAATATGAATCAATAATACAATTATCCCCATCAGCAACAATACAGATCATATGATATCTCTACAGAAACGAAAGCAAGAGGCTTTATGCTCAAGCAAAACACTGATAATAATTTTATAGACTTCATCAAAGCTAGTTTTTTGCAACTCACCCAGAAACTAGATGATCTCATGCTTACTTTGAGCTCTACTATGAAATGAATGGAGATAATCGAACAAATACTCAATATTAAGGTCAGCTTTTCTGATAAAGAAATAATGGCTGATTATGACGTAAAATAATATGAAAATAACCTATTTGTCGATGCTTTCATATCAATTATTAGTAAACAATGACAAACTATTGCAACTCTCACAGAGATCATAAATGCACAAAATTTATACTTTAAAAACTTCACTGAAACAGTCAACATCTTAGTTAACACTTGCAATACATTCTATGCAATTCTCATTCATAATGATCTACTTCAAATTGACAAAATATCAACATCATACACCCTTAACACTAATTATAATATGAAAGCAGAAAAGGCTCTGAAAGATTTTTCTCAATTTTAAATATATATTTTATGATTTCTATCTCTACAGAAATAATCAATACATTCCCTTTACCAAATAATAACTCCAATATAATCTCTATTAACATACCAAAACTTTCTTTTGCAACACATAACGTTTAATCCTTCACTAACATCACCAAATAACACCACCTTTTATCATTATACTCTTCGTACAATTTAGATATCATTAGTCTTCAAAAGACTAACTTTAAATCCTAACACGATAAAATTTTTAATCCATTACATCTTTCCTTTATTTCATTTTTTAGTTCAACCCCAAAATAATGTATCGTATTCAGTATGAGAATAATACTTAACAAAAAGATTGTTCATTATGTATATAAATATGATACAAAACTCAATTGAGTTATCCATGTCAACTTACAATTCGCAAATAAACAAAAACTTCGTATTATAAATTGCTATTTACCGCCAGAAGATCTTAAAATAAAACAAGAAATCTAACAAGTTCTTAACAAATAGATTAAAGAAGCAACTATCAACAATTTTCACCTGATCGTCTTGAAAGATTTTAACACTGATATAGATAGAATATATAATCTCACAAATAGCCTAAAATTTTTCGATGATTTTTATAGACTATCAATTTTTGATGCTTTCACAATCAAATACAATCAAAATAGAATCAATTTTTCCACATATTTTTCAAGCCAAGTCTTTTCTAAGATAGATTACATTTAGACTTCAACTGATATCTCCCTCAACATTTTAGACTGCCATATGATTTTACCTAAAACAGATGTATTAAACCATTATGTAGCTGTCGTTACAATTACAAACTTCTTAGACATCAAATTTAACAAATGTAAATTATCTACTAAAATTAGTTTTGATTTTGATAAAATGAATAATGACCTATAGAGCAAATTTGAAAACAAATTCAATGCGCTATTAAATGGAAATCCAACTAGAACAATCAATCAGGAGACATATTAGATGTATTCCCTTCTCAACAAATACTGGGACATCTTTCAAGATCTCTTAATTAAAGCAGCTAAAAAATGCATACTACTTAGAAAATCATCAGGATAATTCAAGTATCTAAAGCCACTGGGCCTCAAAAAATTATATATATATCAGAAAATTTTACACAAATTTAAAAAGTTACTTCTTAAAGTCAAACAAGGCAGATCATTTTCTGTAAACTGGATACAAATATATGATGACTTTTGTAATATTGCTAATTCACTTGCATTTATCACTATGCACTCCTATTTAGAGTACCCCTTAACTTTATCAACCTCCTCCTCTCTGACACAGTTCTTTTACTCAAAGTCCTCTTATGCAAAGCCAAACTTCATAAGAATGAACACAAACTTGTTTCTATACAAAAACATTTGGATTAACGCTTAGATGCATATGCTAACAATTCCAAAAATATGCTTAATTCAGCATTAAATTATACAAGGAAAACTATTGTATTAGACAGATGTTTGTCAAGAAATTCTCAAGAAATCCTCACAAATAAATACTTAGTTAAACAAACAGTTAATAACCATTTTCAAAGAGCGGCAGGCACTACACATGAACTAAAAAGCATTCCTAATGAATGACTCTCTTTATACAGTCTACTTGAAAATATTGATTATAGTATATACAATAATTTGATGTCACCTTCCTACGCTAAAGAATGGTATTCTATCATTAATTTCCTTGTTGATAGTAGAGCACCTGACCCATCTAAGATCTCGAATAAAATGCTCAAACACCTAGGCCCTTAGCTAAAAAGATCTTTTAATATATAATATGTGGTTGTTTATCAATCTCAACACTTCTGCATTAATGGAATTTAACATATATTTATCTGATTTTGAAACCTAAACTCTGAGAATTTGACCTAAATAATACGAGATCAATCACCTTATTGGAATGTCTAAGAAAAGCTCTTATAAAACTTATCAATATATGACTCTCAACTGTCTTCATCTAACATAACATTCTTAAAGGACATAATTTTGCAGAATTTTCTTTCCACTCTACCTTTGAACCATTATACATCCTAGATAATATAGATACTCTTTCTAACAAAAAAGAATTATAGATCCTTTTACAAGATATATTAAAAGCTTACAATCGCATCAATATTTTTATAATAGTTAGAGTACTAAAACACTTACAGTAGCGGTTATAAGTATCCGACCGCTCGAGATCGTCCAAAATTATTATATAACTACTCCTTAAATTTTCCAGAAATATAATATAACACAATACATG
>CAJVPP010003041.1:0-12778 GCA_910592005.1 Funneliformis mosseae
AATGATTTTCATTTTTAAAATTAATTTCTTGTTCATTTGCCCACTCAGTTAATAAATAAATAAATCTATCATTATTTTTAGCATTATCTAAAGTAATACTCATTAACTATTATAAAAAAATATTAAAAATTATTAATATTAATTCAATTTAAATTATTTATTTAAATAAAACAAATTTAAATTATAAATTTACCTTATTTGAATAATTTTTTAATAATAATACAAATTCTTCTTTAATATTTTCTCTACTATGTGATTTAAATATGTCTATAAAATCTATTATGATATTTTGTAACTTCTAATTTATATCAATAAAATGATCTGTTAAACATAAAAATGATTTTGTTGAAGGAGAAGTTCAAATAAAAGAAATTTTTTCAGGAAGTTTTTGAAGAATTATTTGTACATTTTTTAAATTTAATTCATAAAAATCTATAATATTTCTTTTAATAATATCTGCAGAAGGAATTTTTGCTTCAAAATAAAGTGAGTGAACTAATTCAATAAAATAAGATTCTTCCATAATAATAAATGGATGTTGATGAATAACAATCCATTTTATAAGTTTTTTTTTCATTTCACTATTACTATATACCCATTAATTAAAAATAATTTTAAAAAAAAAAATATATTAAAAAAAAAAATAATAATAATATATAAACAATATATACTTTTGATTTATTAACCATATCTTCAATAGTTAATTCTTTGAAAATAGTTTTACCTCCTCCCATTTGTATATTATGAAATTTGTTTAAATATTTTGTTAAATTTGATGTACTTCCTCCTGAATAAGTATAAAATTTATTACAAAATTTACAAGTAGCTATTGTTACAGTCAGTTCTTTAAGATGCTTATGAGTGATAAGTAAAGCAATATTTATGAGTGATAAGTAAAGCAATATTTATGGATAGTAAGTAGAAGGTTTAATTTGATATTTAGATTTAGAAGAATATCAGTAAATTAACAGTTTATTTAATAACTATAACAATGGAGTACTGCCTCAGTCAGCGCTCTGTATTATACAATTATATTAGAGAGATTAAACTAAACTATTGTATAAAACTATAAGTCAGACATACTGCTAAGCTAAAAGAAATTGTCCTCTATTTATATAAAATGAAAAATATAAAGTTATTGAAGATATAAAAGAAATAAATATAATAAATAAAATATATAAGATATAATAAATATATGAGATAAATAAAGTAAAATAAAAAAAAGAAATATATTATATAAAAGAAATATATGCTATAGATGATATAGATGACATAGAAGACATATATGATTTCTTAAGGATCAACGTTATCTTTTAGATCATCATCATCCATGTCTTCTTTTGTATAATAATATTATATTATAAACTATTTTAAAAATATTAACATATATCACATAAATCCATTTTTAGACTCATAATTTGAATATAAAATGTTAACTAATGTCATAACCTGTAAAATACATTATATTTTTACAATTTCAAAGTGCTATAATTTTCAAGACTTGTAATAAAATTATAGTAGACTGATTTATAACTCATTTCAGCTAGTAAATTGTAAGCAATTGAGTAATGTAATTAATATTTCTATCAGAACTTGATAATCCATATATTTTAGCATAATTTTTAAGAAAATTCTTTATAGTGATAATAATAGTTATATTTGTTTTCTGATAAAGTAACATATTGTGATATTAATAATAAAATATTTTTTATTATCATGCGTTTTCTTTTTAAAATATCGACTAATAATTATTTCTCTGCTATTTATTGTCTTTAGCTATATCATTAAAATATATCTTGTTTAGATCTAGAAAGAGCTTGAAATGCTTCACGTAATTTAGCAAATTTTTCTCTTAAAATCTTTTTCAAATAATCACATTTGCAACCTTTCTTCAAAAAACATATTGCTTTTTTAAATTCAATAGAACTATTATAATTGTAATTTTTTATATACAGGTATTCTTATATATAGATTTTACTATCATTATATTTATTAATCTGAAATGAAGTAAAAGATTATATATCTATATAGTATATAATTATATATAATATCTGTCTGTCTGCTCACTCAATAATTGAGTTAATGTTGATTGACCTTTGCAATTACACAAAAGTCTAGATAAAAGCAAATACTAGTAGATCATTCTGAACTTAATAAGATTACTTGTTTAAACTCATTTTAGATTTAACAAAACGTTTAAATTATAATTTTGCTAAATTTTTACTAAGATTTTAACTAAGATTATTAGACAAAATCTAAAGATTTTACAAGTTGTCTAAATAAAAAAGGTAAAATTTAACGAAATTATATTAAAACTTTATTAAAAAATTTACAAAATTCTGAAAAAGGTAAAATTATATCAAAGCTTATAAAAATGTGAAACTATATTAAAACCTTATTTAACATGCTTTGAAATACTTTGCATACTCTTATAAACATATTCATAGCAATATTGATATTTCTGATTTGCTTGAGTAAGACACTCTGTATGATATTATTACATGATAAAATATCACCTGATACTTCTGATAATAAAGTACACATTATACTCTATCTAATCTGGGTAGATAAGATGAATTCCAAATTATTGAAAGAATCTTTTAATTCACAATTTTACCAAGTGTTAGCAAATTATACTGCAAATATTTTTTACTTTTCTTTTTATAATAACTCTATGATTTTTTCAAATATTTTGAATAAATCTAAAAAAATTGCAGTTTTTTTTTCTAAAAATTTTAACTGCTTTTCTGTATAAACTATATTATGATTATTTTAAAAATATTTCAATAAAGAATTTTTGTCTCTCATTTAATCAATCACTTTTACCTGATAAATAATTTGCTATATACAGTCAACTCTTGTTATAACGAACTCTATGTCCTAGACCTCAACTTCGCTATAAGGCTATAGTGAAGATTTTAAAAGATTTGATTGGCCAATTCGCTATAATAAGAGTATTTTATTATATTTGTTTAAAAAATTCATTATATCAAGAGTTCGCTATATCAAGAATTAACTGTAGTATTAAAATTATTTGTTTGATATTATATAAAACTATGAAAATTCTTTATGTAGAAATCGTTAACAATGTGAAGAGAAGTTTTAAGTATTTTTGCAATTGGATATTTAATATTTTGCCAATAAAAATTACACTAAGAAATACCAAGAACAATTTGTTATAATTTTTACATCCATATCAAAAGAAAATAGACATATACTTAGTATTATCTTCTCATACACTTCTTAACATTCATTATAAAAAATTATTAAATAAAAATCTAAGATTAATGAGATTATATTATCCAAAAAATCAATAAATATATGTATTCCAGAAACTTTACAATTATAGAAAAGGTTTTGAATATATTCTTTAATTAAGAGTCATTCCTTAAATACAAGTTCTAAAAGAAGATTAATTCTATATAGTTTAGATTTTTTAGCTAAAATTTTGTAAAATCTAAATATTATATAATACATCTTTTTAAAAAAATCATAATTATTAAGAAATACTGATTTCTGACTATTTAAAGATACATGCAAAGAATTAATAAAAGGTATATTATTGAAAATTTGCAATAATATATCAGATTATTCTTTTATTAATCATACAATATATAATAGTATAACATATATTTTTCTATTCAAAATAATCTATATAAGCAATTTATATGAACTTATTTAACTTCTTTTGATTTTATTACTTAATGATTAGAATTATATCCATTATATGAATCAAAATTTTAATAATAATTGCAGATCTATAATATAATAAATAGATATATAATAAGGTTAATCTTATTATAAATAAAAAGTTCTCAATTAATGTGTATTTTTGAACTTTAATAACTTTAAATTTTATTCTAAATAGTTTTAAATTAATTTTTAAAATTAGTAGTGAATTGTAATAAATCAACAAATTTACTAAAATATATTTATATTATTTTAAATTATATTAATATAAACTAAAATACTGTTAAATAATTTTAGAAAAATTTTTAAAATTTTTCTAATGTATAATAAAAATGAAAGTTACGATTATGGTAAATTTTATTTTAAATATTGAAAATTCTTTTTTTACTATCTTTTTTAAAGAAAAAAAAGTAAGCATTATTTTAACTTTTAATTTTAACTTCTAATTTATCTAATATATAATATTTTTTATATAAAAGGATTTTTAGAAAAATCAGGTTCTGAGAAATTTTTGACTTAAATTAAGAGTTTAATACATTTTAATCTAATAACATCAAAAATTAAAATGTAATAAAAATTTCAATTTATTAAAAAATTTGCAAATTCTTAATAATTAACTCATATATAACTTATATTTTTTAAATATTATTATTAATTTCTTTATAATATAATTATAAAATACTATTTAATAAGAATTTTTAATTAAGATTATTTAAACTCTCCTCATATTGTAATATCTTATAAATCAGGTGGTATAATTTTTATTTTATAGTATAATATAATATCTTTAAAATAATATCTTATAAATATTATGATTATACAAAAAAATTCTAAAAATGGGAAACAGTATTAGATATCAAATGATTATATTGTTAAAACTGAATTTAGATATAAAAAACTTTATTGTAAAATTAAATACATTTCAAATTAAAAAATAAGGTATTATATTTTTTGAAAAGAAAATAATATAGAGTAGAGTATTTATAGTAAAAGATTTATAACTGGAATTGTTACTATATTTTAAAAGTATGTGTTAATTGATTTAAATAAAATTTAATATATATTGTAATAAAAATTTATTATTTAGAAAATAAATCAATTTGAAATCTGATTATTAGATCCTTAAATTTTGAATTAAATATAAGAGTATTATATCAGTATAGATTAAAAGCTGTATCTACAACTTTTAAAAAACATTCTCTTTCTTTAATACAAATAAAATCAGGATAAAATAAATAGTTAACAACTCTTGGTAAAGATTTTAAATAAAAACTTTTATCAATAATTAAAAAGTATCATATAACTATAGAAATAAGTCAACTAATAATTTATATACATAATATTGAATTAGATTTTAATGATGAAACTATTAATTTATTAATCTTATTAATCAGTATAATATTAAATCTAAAAAATTAAATGCTATTATTTAAGCATGTGATACAGTAGTGGTCATAAGTATCCGACCATCTCTAATTCCAACTACAAGTAAGTAAATTCAAAATTTTTTTTTTTATTTAAAAAATACATAACCAATTAACTAAAATTAATACATTATGTAGTCATCATCTAACTCTATAAGTGCAGCTGTATGCCTTTTCATGCTAGCTACCAAATTCGTGGCAACCTTAGATATAATTAAAAATATATTTAAATATGATGATTAAAATATATAAAATGCATCTCTTATAGGCTTGTTCTAATAGATTGATATATATACAGCCCATCTCTAATCTGAGAATAGAAAATAGAAAAATTCAGGTCTAGAACTTTAGGACATAGTCTTTAATCTCAATTTTAGTAAGACTTGGTTTTAATTTTTAGGACTTAATTTAGATAGTTCCAATTTGATCTTTATATAAATTTTAATAAATAATATAAATTAAAATTTAATTTTATAGATATTTGCATATTACAATTTAATTATAATAACATGAAATATATAAATCAATTAGATTTTAATTAAATATTATATATTGCATCTTTTTATTTTCAAATTTATATTTTATATTATAAAATTATTCAGCAAAATAGCTTATTTGAACTATGATTTTGAAGATTTAAATAATATATAATAATAAATTTAACAATATAAAAATAAATAGTGATTTAAATTTATAATATGTTAATTATAATAAAATTATTAATAATAATTAAATAAAATACAATAAATTTAAATATTATAAACAATTGATTAAGATATTTGAATATAATACATATTTATAAATTTTAAAGGATACTATATTATGAGGATTACATTAGTTTAAGAGGTATATAATAAATTTTTAATGATTTAATAATATTAAATATTTAACCAAAAAGATGTTTTTAAAAAAATAATGTATACGTGTTTACGTGATGTTTGTTAAAATAGTTATTTACATTATTTATATTGTTTATTTAATAAAAAAGGAAATGTGATTGCGTTTTTAATAAAATTAAAAATTATATATAGAGGCAGTATCTACAGAGGTAAAAGTTAAGACATTAGTAGTAAAATTAGTATTTTTACGTAAAATACATGAAATTTAAAAAGGTTTTTACTTCTAACAAAACTTTTTAATTACAGATCGGAATTTTAAAAGAAAAGTATCATTTAAAAGAAAAAAATATACATAATCTAGCATAATTACAATTATTAATAAAATAAAAATTATAAAATAATATCAATTTAAAAAATGAAAAAATTATAAGTTTTTATAAAAATTTTCAAAAAATTTTTAATCTTCTAATAAAAAATCATTGGCATTAAAAGCTTAGAATTAAAAAAATTAGGAAATTCTAATTTGTAATCTTAAAATATAATACTTTTAAAAGTATAATATTAAAATAAATATTATTTAACAGTTTAGACTCAGTATTGATTAAGTTTTATATAAATTATAAAATTTTCATAAAGATTAAGTCAGTCTGTCTACATACTAGAACATATAGATTCTAGGACTTTAACTGAACTTTAGCAGACCTTTTATACCCTAATAATATGGAATCAAAAATACATCAAGTAGAAAGATAACAAAAAGAAAAAAGAAAATCTATTTCAACAAGTTTTCTGCATAAAGTTAATTGAATACATGATTTGTAATCGTTATTAAGTTGCTCAATCAATTGACTCAATGTTTAAATTATCTCATGATCTTGTTGATGGTCATTCTTTTGAAGGAAATGTAATTCTTCTTTACATTGATTATATGTTTCCTTGAGATAATTAAACCTATTATCTTAATGATGTAAACTTGAAGAAAAATCAGTTAGTTTTGTTTTCAAAAGATCATATTTTGCAGAAATTCAGAAACTTAAGAAAGTAAAATAGAAAGTTATTTTCTTATAGTCAAATTCTCTTAATGAAATTCTAAATTCTCTTAATAGATATGAATTTTTTCAGACAGATCTAAATTTAAGATAAGGAGAGAGAGTATATTTTAGAATTGTAAAATTAAGCATCTTCAACTAGCGAGTATCAGTTCACTAAAAGGTTAGCTTATTGAGATATTAATTTTTTAATGACATTTGCAAGTAAAATCAACTGAATAAAACAGTTAGCAAGTTTTGTACTTGCATTTTTAAGTAAGGTGATTGCAGTTTTAATTAACTTTAAGACTCTGATTGTTAATGTTTACAAAAAATTCTAAACTTCTAATATACCATTTAATTACTTTATTTGTAATTTCATTAGGATTATTTATCAATACCTATAATATATTATTAATTTAGTAATTGTTTTAAATTAAGTAATAACAATTTAAATTAAATATAATCTCATATGTTCTAATACAATTTGTAAACGTGAAATTGAATTTGCAGCTTTATACATAAAGTTTATCTAATTTCAAAGTATGTCTTAAGTCCCCTACCTTTAATTTGTAATATAACAGCAGTATTGATTAATAAATTTCCTACTATATGAGATTATTTAAAAAATGATATAATTTGATTGCAACCTTTGATTGTTTATATAGTCATATCGTGCTCTAAAAAATTAATAAATAAGAATACAATATTTTTAAAAAATTTACAATCATTTGTAATTTAAAATATATCCATCTATTACATGTTTAGATATTAAATTAATAAAATGAGCAATATATCGAAGATTAACAATATTTGAAGGCATTATTTGTAACTAATGCAGTTATTTTTTAGAACTAATTTTCTCAATAATTCCAATAATTTCATTTACTAGAAACTTTCCGTAAGGTGATCACTTAAGTAATCTTTAAGGTAATAAAGATATTGTTTCAATTAGGTATTAAAATTATATAATTATAAATAAAAATACTACTGGGATTAGTCCACCCATCAGCTTTAAGAATTGAAAATAAAATATTAAATTAATAATTAAATCTTATAATATATTTAAACTAACAAATATATAAAACTTATCAAGTGTTAAATTTTCAGAATCTTAAATAATTTTATCAACTTTTTTATTAACTTTTGCTGTTTCTTGGTTTAAAAGTCTCATATTAAACAATTTACGTGAAGGTAAAATATATTCCAGTCTCATTTCATAAAGAAATTTGATAAAAAATTGTTTTCAATAACTGAGAATGAAATACTATAATAATTAAATGCAAGTATAAGAGCACAAGTAATAGAAGCTGCTTTTTAAGAATATACAGTCAGATCTCTATATAGTCACTCCGTATATAGTCACACCTTTATATAAGAACCCATTTTTGCAGAATAAATTTAAAGCTTATTAAATTATCTCTCTATAATCACAAATCAGTTATAGTCACTATCACCTCATGATCCATAATGTACATATCATTTTTATTAGTAATTAGACCTCTTTATAATCTCAAATTTCCGATTGGCTTATATTGAAGAAATTTAATTGGCTACAGATCAAAAAAGTTTGATAAATTGATTATTTGATTATCTTAATTTTAAAATGTAATACTAGAGAGAAAATGTGTTACATTTTTTTTTAAATGTAACACACTTAGAAATGTAATATTGTAACATTAGGAAAAATTTTCTTTCCGTAGTGATAGTTTTTTTTCAATAAAAAAAGTGATGTTTAAAGTATTAATATGCTTTTATTGGAAATATCAAGTGGTTATAAAATTATTGATTCCTTTAAAAACCCCTTCTCAAAATTATTTCCGAATGACCTCTTACTATCTATCTATGGTAAACCTTTTCTAATAAATTTACATTCTTACTATTCTAACTTAAGTGGTAATTTATAACAGTATCATTATTCTTTCCTAACTAATTTTTGAATATTATAATGCTTTCTGACTGATCATCCAAACAATACCGTTCGGTCATAAGTGTTAGCCTTAAGCATTAAATTTGTGAATGGTTAAAAAATAATAAAAATAAAAAATATGAAGAAATTGCCAGTTATTTTAACGAAAAAGACCTAACTTTAAAAATCCATTGTAATACTGTAATAAAGATACTGGCACAAAGTGAAAGGTGGAGTTCTGTGTTAGAAATTGAAGATTCTAAGGAAATTTACAAAAATAAAAGAGTCAAGTTTCCAGAACTTGACAGGGCTATGAGTTTGTGAATAGAAAGTGTAACAGCAGGTGGTGTTATCTTAACAAATTCATTAATGAAAGAAAAAGCGAGATTTTTTGCCAATGCATTCAATATACAAGAAGATAAGTTGATACTTTCTAATGATTAGTTAGATAGTTTCAAAAAACGTAATAACATCCATCAGTATTGAATATATGGAGAATCAGAAAATACACCAATAGCATCTCTTTCAGAAGAAAGAATTAAGCTTCATCAACTTCTAAGCCAGTATACTTTTAATAAAATTTACAATATTGATGAAATAGGTCTTTACTATCAGATGTCTCCAAATCAAACACTTTCAACCAAGTCTGTTCGTGATGAAAAAAAGATAAAACACGAATCACAGTTCTTCTTAGTACAAATACAATAGGAACTGATAAATTCAAACTATGAGTAATTGGTAATGCAAAATATCTAAGACCTCTTTTGAAAATTAATATGAAGAAACTTCCAGTTTATTACTGTAGAAATTTGAAAGCATAGACGAACTCGACAATTTTTGGAGAAGTACTCCGTGAATTAGATAGTTACTTTAGAGCAAAATTTTGCTTCTGATTGATAATGCTTCATCGCATTTTGATCCAAATGATTTATCAAATGAGCAAGATGAATATAGCGCCAATGAAAAGATTGAATTCACATCAACCTCTAGTAAGTTTTTATAAAGGAAATGGGTCATCGGTTAAGTCTATTATTCATTAATTAGTCTTTTGATATAAAGTTTCTTATCAGATTAATGGAAAGTTAATTTTATTTTTATAAAGCTATTTAGTTTATTAGTTTATTTAATTTATATTAAATATATATTTATTTATTAATGTATATTACATATTAAAAAAAAAAAAATAAAAATAATAAAAATAATAATAATAATAATAATAATAATAATAATAATAATAATAGAAAAATTAAATAATAAAAAAAAAAATTTAAAAAATAGAAAATAGAAAAATTTATTTATATAATAAATATAATATAATCGTCAAATATTTAATAAAAATATCTTACCAGATTTTTTTTTTAATATAAATCAAGCTTCAAAGAGCTGTGATGGTGAACCAAGCAATCATGAATCTAGAGGTTATGGTAGAGGTTATGGTAGAGGCCATGGTGATGAACTAAGTAACCGTGAATCTAGAGGTCATAGTAGAGGTTGTAGTAATAAATCAAAGGATAGACTTAATATCCCTCAGCTTCAATTAACTCATATTGAGGTAGCTTTTTTACCTTCTAATACTACAAGCCATCTTCAGCCACTTGATATTGGGATTATTGCAAGCTTTAAAAACTATTATAAGAGGTATTTTTGTCATTATATGTTAAACCTATTTGATGATGGAAAAGATATTAGTAAAGAGAAAATCAATATTAAAGAAGCAATTGATTACTTAGTAGATCTATGAAAGTAAATAACTGAAGAAACCATTTACAACTGTTGGAAAAAACTGGAATTCTGCCTTCTTTAACTGATGAAAATATAGATAATGCAACGCAAATCCAACAAAATTCAGCAGATCATGAAAAAGCAAAGATTAATCAAATAATAGAAGAAATTGAAAAACTTAATGATGATTCTTATAATGCTTTATTAAAAAATGCATTGACTGATTATTTTCATGAATTAGAAGAAGTTTCAACTGAAGATATTCTAAATAATAATAATATTATACAATTAGTTCAAGAGGAAATACATGAAGAAGATGATACTAATGATGATTCTGAAGAAGAACTAATATTAATATCTCCAAATAAAGCTCTCAAATCTTTACAAACTTGGATTACATTTTTTGATTAACAGCAAATAGATGAATTTAGCATTGAAGACGATTATATCTTTAAATATAGTAAGGCGACTTGAAGTTCAATCTCGAAAGTAAGTTCTGATTACTGATTTTTTTAGTAATCATGAAAATTAAATAGAAAATTATGTAATCTGATAATATTTTTTTCATATGATTTAATAAAAATAGTATATTGGTTAAATAATAAATAAAATATCATGATAAATTTTATTTATAAAGCTAATAATACTAATTTAACCTCTAAATATTTGATTATCATATAGTTGTGATTATATAAAGATACTTTTTTTACAGTCACATCTTTATATAATCACTTATTTTGGTAGAACCAATTGTGTGACTATATAGAGGTCTGACTGTATTTATTTGTGAAAAAATATTTCTGAATATTCATTTGTAAAAAATTGTTTAAAGATATTAATTTCATGAAAAATGTTTTTAGATATTCATTTTATAAAAAAGTTTTAGATATTTATTTTATAAAAAAATATTTTTAAATATTCATTTTATAAAAAACATTTTTAAACATAAATTTTATGAAATCAATATCATTTGATATTAAGAAAATTAACTTTATAATAGTAGATTACTATTAATTTAATTTTAATAAATTATATATTTTTTTTTTTAGGATAGTTCAGGTCAAAATTTATTTGAATAATAAAATTAAAGTTTTTTTTATTTTTATTACAAAATTGTAGATTTTATCAATTTTTAGATTTATTATCAACTTATTACTATTTTTAGATACTGATAATTTTAGTATAATATTATTTTGCATAAATTTAAATCTATTTTATTTTGATTTTTTATTATATAAATCAATTTTTCATTTATAAATAAAAAAGGTAATTTATATCTAAATCTATTAAAATTTGATTAAAATTCAATTTTCATTTAAAATATAACTTTTATTATTTCTATTGCAAAGATTCCATATAATACAAATAAAATTTTTTTAAAATAAATGAATGTAAATAATTAAACTTAAATTCTATTAATATTTAAATTATTTAAATTAAAAGTTTTTGATAAAAATAGTTCTTATTGTGATAAATTATTTGTTAAAAAATATAGATTACAAAATAATCAAAATTTAAAAGATATAATAAGATTTGAAAAATCTAAACCTAAAAGAGTAACATTAAAAAGATTAATATTAGCTAACTCAGTATATCTCTAATTTGCTTAAAATTTTAAATAAATATTTAGTTTAAAGAATATTAGAATTTATACAAATATAGTATTTTATCACTAGAATTTTTATAGAATAACTAAGAATCTAATAACCAAAGAATTTATTATAATAATTTAATTTGCAAATAGAAGAAATTTGAAAAATATTCTTTCAAATGATTTTAATAAAATATTATAAAAAATGAAAATTATTATATAAAATTAATAACTAATAAATTTTGAATTTTATATAAATTAAAAATTTTTATAATAAAATATTTTATAAAATTATGAAAAATCTTATTATAAACAATTTTATATTTCAGATTTTAGATTATTATAATTAGTAGATAAATATATATTGGATGATAAATATATAGTGTATTACCTTACAGTAGTAGTCATAAGTATCTGACCGTCTGAGATCGTCTAAAATTATTATATAACTACCCCTTAAATTTTCCAGAAATATAATGTAATACAATATATGATCATCTGTAAATTTATAAATATCAATGATACAAAAAAAAAATTTAGATGATCATCAAACTTTCACTTGAAAAATGAAACTT
>CAJVPP010003042.1:0-12768 GCA_910592005.1 Funneliformis mosseae
AAAAAAAAAAAAAAAAAAAAAAAAAAAAAAAAAAAAAAAAAAAAAAAAAAAAAAAAAAAAAAAGGAAAAATATATATATATTAAAATAAAAAAAAACTAATATCATGAAAAATAAAATCATATTTTGAAAAAAAAAAAAAAATTAAAAAAAAACTCTTTTACATGGAATTTTGGTTTATACGTGATTAAAAAAATAAAACGTAAAAAGATTATTTTGTGAAACAAGTAATGTCGAAACGAAATTGCTTGTTAACTTTTTTTTTAGCCCTTTTTTTTTTTTTTTTTTTGGATTTTTTTTTGTTTTGAAATTGACCAATCTTTCTCTATATTTGTTTTTTTTTTTTTTTTTTTTTTTGACGAATTACATACAAACAAACTCATATACAAAGAGGTTAGTAAATGAAATGTGAAAAGAAAAAAAAAATAAAAAAATAAAACCGCAAAGGATTTGTTGATTACGTTATATTTATATTTTTGATTAATGAAATTATGGGACTACCATCGTCTTCGTTTTTGTGCAAAAATAAATCAGTCAAAATAGACGTTGATTGATTTTATTTGCTTAAATTTCGCGTTTGATTCTTTTTTATTGTTGTGATATTCGCGGTTATGGTTAGGGAAAATTTGCTTAACGCTAAATGTAAAGATGTTTCAATTATTATCCCGTTTGAAAGAAACTTATGTGAACCACCCCAGCCAAATATTTAAGAACTCACATTACTCGAATGAATCTTTTGGTGGCGACGAAGGTTACTAACAACAGAAAAATGACGACCACATCCTTCGATTGGACATTTAAAGGCTAAATTAAGGAAAAAAAAAATTAAAGATGAATAATTATTTTCGGGATAGTGATACATTTCACATTGTTCAATTTTCTTTTTTTTTTGGGACGTGTTTGAAAATCAAGGATGATGATCAAAACGATCAAAACGAAAAGGGAATGGATGTTACGTCTGAAAACGCAACGTGATCAATAAAAAAACGGTGCATCAAATACGAACGTTTCTCTCCGGTGTGACTGTACATGTGTGTCTGCAACGAACTTGGTCTAGTGAATCTTTTCTGACAGATGTTGCACTTGTACCTCTTGGGAGTGGACGATACGGTTTTCGAACTAAAGGTGGTCATCATCGCCTGAGGTGTGGGGACAGATGAAGGTCTCTGTTGTCCTGCAGATGACTTTGGAGAACCGTTTCCATTTGAGGCCGGTGGTAAACCCATGCTTCCATTGGAGTATCTTGCAGCAGCCATCGTCATTGGATAATCTTGTGGCGTTGGTGGCATTCCTGGTGGAAAGCCGGACCCGTGATGTGGCATACCATTTCGATCATAACCTACAGGAGCTTGTCCGTAATAATTCATCGGAGAAGCAGTATTTGGACCGTTAGGTTTTATCATACTAGGTTCACTAAAGAAAGTGGGATCTATAGCCCTTTCATCAAAACCTTTTGGTTGTTTTCCGGAATGATAAGAACCGAAAGGGAATGGGGATGTCCCACTCCAATTTTCGGAATTTGCATCACCTGTAGTAGCTTCTATAAAGTGATATATTTTTTTTATTTTTTTAAAAAAAAAAAGGATTAATTAGCGAAAAATTTAAGGAAATTTTACGATGCAAGGATAAAATTTACATGACGCTTACCATTTCCTGGGGTTAGGTATGCCGTGGTGGTTGGTGCTGTAGATGCGGGATACGAAGCTGAAGCATATCTAACCGAACAATTAGAGAAAAAAGTTAATTGTTGTAAAGAATGCAATGATCATGAAAAAAAAAATTTGATCTCCCGTCGTAGCGCCTTTATTTTTTTTTTTTTTTTGCGACTTATAAATATTAAACATACGTTGTAGGAGTGGTAGGATACGTTTCGTGACTTCCGTGTCCTCCATGTCCTCCACTAATGGTCACCGGTTTGGTATCATGCAAGTCAGAGAAAGATGGGGGAGAAGAAGTTGTAGCTTGACTAGTACTCTCTGTCATCATTCCGTTGTTCAAGTTGATATGTTCAGCCGAATCGTAAGAGTCTACGCAAGGAGAAGGATAATCAGTAGCGGGAATATAAATTTCTGGTTGATGAATTTGTTCTTGTGGTGATTGAAAGACTTTATGATATGGCGAACTATTATTGAAGACTTGTCGTTGAGCGTAAGCTAATGAAACGGCTTTTCTAGGAGAGGAAGGTGAAGGTGGAGAATCAAAAGAATTAGAACTACTTGTTTGAGTCAAAGTTATTGGTATAACTTGTTGATATGGTTGATTTAATTGATGTTGAAGTGAGAAATGATTGTACGAGGAATCAAGAGACGGAAAATTATTAAAGGAATTCATAATAAAGCGAGTAATAAAAATAAATGAATATAACGAATACAACAAATTTTTTTTTTTTGACGATTTATAAAAATAAATATTTGAAGAAAAAAAAAAAAAAAAAAAAACCCCCAGGTTGAAATGATAAAACTGTCAAAGGGTAAGGTAAGGAAGGTATTTATAATAAAATAAAGGTAAGATAAACAACCGTAGATAATAACCAAAAAGATTCAAATCAATTCATTTAAGGAAGAAAATTGTTAGTTATCCCAGGAGCACATGTATAATTTTTTTTTTAAAAAATAAATTCATTTACCTTTATGCTTTATATCTTATGGTTTTTATTCCAAACCGGCGACATTAACAATTTGTAAAACTCGGATTCAAAAAGAGAACAACACAAACCTATAAAAAAATACGATAACTAAAGTGAAGTATTTATAACTAACAGTCGGGAAAAGGGAAAAAAATGAATTGTTGTTGATTCGGATAATGATGGAGCAAATTTATTGTGGTGTTGTTATTTGATGACGAATGTTGTTGTTGTTGTTCAGTTGTATGCGTAGCAAGTAGTACTTTAATAGTTTGTACGTGAGCCTATTTGAGTTTATACTAAATATGTAATAATTTTAATAATATAATTATTAAATAAAGTAATGGTCGACGATAACGTAAAAAAAAAAAAAAAAAAAAAAAAAAAAAAAAATTTTTTTTTCTGCTAACTGTTAGAAAATATTACGCTTACAGTACGGCAACATAAATATCACCTGACGGATATACACAAAATATAATTTAATATATATATATATATATAAAAAAAAAAAAAGATATTTGTTTACTTGGGATTGTCAAAGAAAATGATTTTTTTAAAAAATTTGGGCGACACAAACTATTAAGAGAGTGCTGCAAAGAGCGCGGGAGGAGAGGATGTGGGATAATAGTCCTTTTTATTTAAAAAAAAATTTTTTTTTTGTTTTCTTTGCAGACACAAATAAATGAACTGACAAATAAGCGCAAACAGGTTTTTTATTTACTAAACCTGGAAGAGTTATAATTGTGTACTGGTTTGGCGATAGGACCAACGCAGAGTCATCATCAAACCGACTGGAAAGCAAAACAAAAAAGTGAAGAATTGAATAATAAAGACAAGATCATAACAAAGACATAACCCAGATTCCCACTTCTGGATTAATGCTCTACATGAGAATATCTTTAAAGATGATTTTTTGTTGTCTTTTTTTTTTTAAAAAAATGTAAATAATTGAAACTTTTTTTTTTTTTCTGTGGGGTAACGAAAAGAAGCAAGGTTACACGACCATATATGCATAAAACGGGTTGGTATTTTTTTTTTTTTCTTTTTTTTTTTTTTTTGTTGGTACCTGCATCAACAGGAATAAAAGGTAATCCGTTCAAAAAAGTTTGACTGATTTCTTTTTCTGGGTTCAATGACCAAATGATGCTTTACATAACATCATTTATTTTGTATCGTACATTATTTAAAAGGAATTGCATAATAATTTATGTGATTTATATTATACTGATTATTGATAAATCTAAGATAATATTCTATACAGGAACAAATAAATGATTTCACTCCCGATATGCATCTACAGAAAAATGAGATTCTATTGAACTTATCGGAGAAATATTTCAAAAAAAGGTATGATACCTATGAAATTTACCGAAAAGGTAACCGTAGCGTCGCACAACGAGAAGAGAGATCAAAAGAACCTTTTCAACAAAAAGCGTTCAATTGGAAAATAACATGTTGAAGTTCTTAAACAAGGTTGTATTCTCATGTCACGTGCTTTAATCCTCACAGGAAATCAAGATCTCTCGTCCTCATCCGACTTATGTCCGTAGAATGATGACAGACGATTTCTTTATTTGGTGCGCGCGTACTTTTAATATCATCGTGATTTGTAATTATTTAAGACGATATAAGGTTTGTCATGTAACATTGCATCTGTTATAAAGAACCTGATTGTGGAATGTTGTATAATGTGTAAAGCTTCATGCGTGAATGCGTGAACGTGTGGAAAAGCTAAAGACCTTAATTTGCTAAAGTTTTGATTTTTCAGTAAAGCTTTTTTTTTTTTGTGACCGAAATCATAAGATTGGTTCCATCCGAAAATTTACTTTATAGTACATATATATATTTAATAATATTAAATAATAGGTGATTAAATTTAGTAAATTCCAAACCATGCGCCACATTCCCGTATTACACAAATGAAACCCTGTCAAACATCTCACCAATTTCAAAAACCTGCTTTTTATCTTCATAATAATTCCCTTTTACGTTTCAATGTTTACTGATTGTTTGAAAAAAAATCTTGATTCTAATTTTACGGTTACCAGGAAAGAAAAAAAAAAAATTGCCATGATTTAAAAAAAAGTGGAATGGAAAGCTTATCGACGAACCTTTATTATTATTTTTTCTTTTCGATTTTGATTTCGATTTTGACAACTTTTGACGAAATGGTTTCAACGATCTTACACAAGGCATTCATTCTGTACGATAATATTTATGCGCGAAACATTTAATCCTGCATAAATTCACGATCTAATATAATATAATCAATTTTTTTTTTTATCCCATGGTAAATATTTGGTAAAAACAAAAAAAAAATTTTCATGATTATCAAATGATGATTGGTTACGTGAAAGAAACTATGACACGATAGATTTATGTGAAGATTACATACTATTAACCTTATCGTTTGACCTTTTGACCTTTCTTCGTACCCTGATATTTTTGTCATTGTTCATCTAACTTCCTCCAGCGTTGATTCATTTTCCCTTGGCAAACTTGTTTCGGGTAAATGAATCTTTCTCCCCTCCCAAAATTGTAAAGAATCTGCAAAGTTACACTACATAGATTTTGTGATCGAGAAAAAACTATCAAATGCTTTTATGCACGGTCTTGTGGCTTTTTGATATATATAAAAAAAAAGGAAAGAAAAAATTTTTTTTTTTTTAAAATTAAATTTAATAAGTATCTTGTTATCATTAAAAATTTAATTTAATTTTTAATTACTTAATATATATCTATGACTCGTTTATCCATTTATGTATAAATCTGTGGTACGGTTCTTTATCGTGAGTAAAAAACATCTGCATACAAAAAAATGATAATAACGCAATATTTATCTCTCGTTAATCCATGCCATAAATGATTCCTTACTTTATGCAATTTCCGGTTGAAAATTGATTTCATGAGCTAGTTTTTTGATCACACGCTTTTTAGCGTCGCATATTCCGTAACTCTTCCCCGCTCTTTTTTTTTTTATTTTAAAGAAATCTTTCAAACATAAAAAAAAAATATTTGTGGATTTTGTTTTACAGAGATAAAAAAAAAATATATATAATTCCATCATTTCATCATCATCATCAAATGATTTTCCATGTCTGAGTATCATTGAACCGATGAGAGTACCTTAAAAGATCATTAGCAATGAGAGATTAAGAACAATGGAATTTATAAATTGGGATTGAATGCATGTTGCGATAATGCAATATCTTTTCCTTAAAAATTATCATATTCCCCAAACCATTTCGCGAATTTCGTTATAGTTTAATTTATTCTTAATTCGTCTTGTTATGACGAACATTACCATAAATGGTAAAATTATGTCACCCAACCTGAATTTTGGCCATGAACCTAGATCAAATCGATGATTTCAGATAACGCGTTTCCGTAATGCCAAAAATGCAACGGTGTACTTGAACAAAACCTCCTTGTACATAAACAAAAATGCAGCCGTTAAAACAGATTGAAGTAATTTTGATGTGATCCCCTTGTAAAGACCCCCATAACCTTCATTTGCAATAATCTTTTGAAGCCCATCCCATGTACTCTTGTAACGTGCACTTTCTTGTGAAGATTGACGCAACTGCATGCGTGATTTAATAACGCTACAATTCATTACCAAAAGGGGGAGGAAAGTAAATATATTGTTTTCTTATCATCATGAATCATAAAATAAAAAAATATATATATTTTTTTTTTATATTGAACTTACATGTAAGGATAAGTAGAACCGGTAGCGACAAGTTTACTAATGGCACCCAATAGGAAAAAGTCCAAATTTCCCAACTTTTTCATTTTTTCTATTCGAGATTTTATTTGTTCAAATACGGTGTATTGGATAATTGGATTAATCACCAAAATGAGGGCAGGGATGATACCTTGCCAGAAGGATTTAAACCCATCTTCGTTGATAATTTTCAAGATCGTCGCGATGGTTCCCAACTTTTTTGGTTTTGTTTTTTCGCTCTCATCTTCATCCAAAGATACTTTGCGTGTCGTCATTCGAGTCTTAAATTAATTCAAGTTTAGCCTTTTTTTCAATAAAATTCATGAGGAGGATAAAATAAAAATAAAATAAAATAAAATATTTGGATTTAATTTAATCATTCACTTAAAACTTACATTCACCACCCAAATTGGATTTGTGACCAAGACTGTAGCTGAACCGGCTATTGTTCCAGCCATTATGGATTCCACGACCGACATTGGACGGTTGCCTTTTTCAAACATTTTCTTTGTAGTCTCATAAAAATAATAGTAAATTCCTAATGAGGAAAACTGAATTAATACATCAAAATTTTTTTTTTTCGCAAAGAGAGTGAATACACATACCATTTGTCACTGCAATCCCGAATATGGCAGAATTTAACCCTCTGTATTAAAAATATCAGAAATGTTGTATAAACGCACGACCTATGGATCAAAATAGTACAAATAAAATTATATTAAAAAGGTCAATCCTTACGAGTATAACCCACTAATGCCTTCATTATTAAAAATCTTGACGACAGCATCCCATCCTCCCTAAGGAATTGAACTTAATAAAAATGATATCTTCAAATGAACTGAATATTATAAATAAAAAATTACTTTATATGCATCGCTTTCTTTTGTGTCTTTTTGCACCTGGAGACGAGAACTAACTGTAATCAATGGATAAGTCAAAATCATAGATATGATACCACCACCGGCACCTAAAGATTCAAGAATATTCAGTCAATAATGGGAAAAAATCTAGGTCGTTTAATTATTACATACCGCTAATAGCATGGGCAACATTGTCCGACATTATTAAAAATGATTTTTCAAATAGAAAAAAAAAAAATTTTTTTTTTTTTTTTCAGTCATCAGAACACAAAAAATCAAGTTGATCAATCACCATCAAATTTTGTTTGTGCCACCGTAAAAAATCTTACCATCGGTGGTTGATAGATTAAAAACTTGTAATGACAAAAAATTCGTTGAAATTATCTGCGAATTGCAAAATTTTCCGATTTTCTTGACACATACTTGAAATACGAAAAGTCTTATGCAGATTATACCGGATGTTGAAAAGGAGCTATGGTAATATTGGTGGATCATCGCAAATCTTTTGAACACGGGGAAAAGTTAATTCCACGTGATCATGTTAAAGTCATCGTCTACGACGCGAGCGGGCAAAGTTTTTTTTTTTTTTAGACGCGATATCTAAAAGAAAAGAATTGACCTTATTTTATCAATTTTTTTTTCATTTTCAAGACTCAAAACGTTTACTGGTGATAGTATAGACGCGTATCTGCAACCTAGTCTTTCCTTTGGATGCCAGATATAACGATACACAACAGCGTATTCAAACCATGAAACCCTCAAAGTAGAGATACGTTTGCCAAAGTCAACAAATTTGACATGCATGTAAGATACAAATATTTAATCATCACAAACAATACCCATTTCCCCGGTAAAATCTCATTATTACCCTCTTGAAAACTTTTAACACTAATTTTATTTTCTCGCATTAATTTCACCCTTAGGACTGGGCAGAATTATGATGGTAACACAATGACTGCGGTGAATGTATAAATAATTCCAATATGGTTGGTATCAGATGTGGTGCTTCTGCAAGGGACAAAAGGGACAATGGTTCATGAAAAATAGCAAAACCCATTAAGAATCATCTTTGCCGAACATCTAAATTTAACTTAAAAACTTCTTTGGAAGAATTGTTCAATTTACAGAATCGATCTTAAAGAAGACATTGTTATCTTTAGGGAACCAAAAGAAAAAAAAACAATGATTTCATACATTTAAATCAATACCAAATAAGTTTCGTAATTACACTTCTTTTTATCATTTTTTTTCGTTATCAAATCACCGCATTAGAGATTGTAACAATACTTTGTAGCACCCTTAAGAACAAAAACAACCATTGTTTAAAAAAAGTCACCAAGCTTGTGAAAAGAATTGGGTTTCACCTTTGTTTGAATACGGCTGAAAAAAGTAAACTTATTGCTTTATATGCTTATATACAAATCTTTCGATTGTTAAAGGCAAATTTTGTTACCTCACCTCCAAAAGTCGAGTAGAAGTTGTCCAATTTGCTTGCTCATGTGAACTGTGCCTGATCGGCACATGATACTGCGGTTCATTCGTCAACGTATTGAAAGATTATAATTCTCTGATATACTCTCACACCTTACCTTTTTTTTTTATTTTTTGTTAAAAATAATTTTCACCTTAACAATACTTTGTAATGAATAGCGATCGATTATCCACTTCCACATCACTTCAGTCCTCAGGTTCTACTTTTATCTGTACTCGCTGGTACTGTTCTTAAACATAAGGTTTTCTAACTTTTTTTTCCCTCAACTTTTGTGCTGTAAATACTCGTTTAGTAGGTGCCACTTCTGCTGAAGAATTGGCTGAAAAGTATCAAAAGTTATTCTTAGAATTCTCTCGGTAAGTGTTAATCTTGAAGTTTCCTCTTAAACGAAATTTCTTTTCATTGCATCTAACTTACCGTTTAATTAGAATAAAAGCACAGCATTCGGTCCTTAAGAAGGCCGTTATAAAGGTTTGATAAGATGCAAGAATTAAGATCATGTTAGTGAGAAATTTCCCTAATTCGTGGATTTTATACAGGAACAATCGGAAAAGAATACGTTACAAGATGAATGTAAAACCAAAGAACAGAAATTGCGATCAGTGCGTTATTACGATTAATTATTGTTAATTATTTGTTAATCATGGCAAATCGTGTAAGACTTTTAATTAATTCTTGTCCTAAAACTATAATGTAGTCAATTCAACAACTTGATCTTTTAACTTTTCACAACCAACGTTTGACCAAACGTATTGAAAGTTTACAGGATTCAGGAAATTCGGTAAGAAAATTAATATTTTTAATTGTCCTAATTTATTTTATTTTATCAAACGTTGATCATTCCTTTTTTTTTTTATTCATCAACTAGAGGATGTCTCCTTGGTTGTTGGGTTCAGCGAAGAAAGAACTTGAAAAATCAAAGATTACCCTTGAAACTACCTCAAAAGAGTTATCTCGAAAGATTGAAGAAAATGGTACAATTTTAAAGATGTATTTGTGCAACTACCCATGCTTTGATTATCAAGGAGAATATTTAAATTGACTTTATTTCATGATACAGAAAAGTTACATAAAGAACTTTTTGAAGTGAACAGTTTGTACACTCAGCACGTTAACGTTCTTCAAACGAAAATATCTGATTTTGAGAGTAAGACCGAAGAACTTCAGGTAGATTTAATGAATTCATTCGGAATATTATGATGAAAATAGTTTTGTTTAAAATGATCAAAAAAAATTTTATTTCATCAAATTTAGATGGATTTGACAACATCACACCAAGCAAGTGAAGAGGCTCTAAGTATAATTCGTCAAGAAAAAAGAGATGTTGAGATTGAATTAGATCAGACAAGGGCAGAACTACGAATGTACGTGTATCATAATTTTCCTAAATCTGTGTTCGTGCGTTGTGTAACGGTCGACTTTTTCAATTATAGAACGAAGGCTCTTATGGAAAAAAATGAACAAAAATTGAAAGAGGGTGATGATGCATTGCGTTTTGAGTTAATTGCACTCAGACAAACTCTTTCAATTAATCTTGGCTTAGCAGATGAGACTCAATCTGAACAATTCAATGTTAGTAATGTTGGCGTCAAATGAGTGATATTCTGTAAAGTATTTAATTCGTTTATTCTGTTTACGATCATATTAGGCTTTAAGTGAAAATTTTGATTCTGAATCTAACGAGATAATTGCAAGCTTTAAGCAATTACAATCCAGTACTAGAGAATATTTGAATGCTCTTAAAGATGATGTAAGAGTTATTTTGATTGGGAAAAAAAATTTTTTATTTTATTCTAATTTTTTTTTTTCCTCAAAACTTTTTTAGTCAGACTCATCCTATGAGTTAGGTGTGAAAGTAAAAAATGCGAGTCTAACATGGCAAAAAAATTTGCATAAATTTGCGATTAAATTAGCTTCTGCTCAAAGTATGTATAATATTTAGTTCATTCATGCATAAATACAATAATAATAACAGTTATTACGGAATCGTTGCTTATTTTAAATGTTCAGATCGAATAACTGAGTTGACATCGGAAAATGAATTACTCATCAAAACTAATGAAAACGACTCAAATAAAGTCGCAGCATTAGAAAAAGAAATTTCCACTCTAAAGGAAGAATTGGAAAAGGTATATATTTTCTGGTGATCTGAATATATATCTCAATAATTATATGACAAATTAAATACATATACATCTATTCTTTTAGTTAACTTCCGATGGTGTTACATCGGAAATAGGCCAATTACAAAATACTTGTTCACAGAATTTAGATAATGAGCAAGTTCATCAGTCGTTCTCAGAAAAAGATAGTACCAAACCGGATGATGGCATTGGTAATCCTAAATTATATTTAAATGAGTTCGATGGTACGTTATTTCAAATGAAGTCATCAAAAAAAAAAAAAAAATACTGAGATTAGCATTGACGTTTTGTACAATGAATTTAGAAACTAAGTCGAAGCCAACGTCACAAAACGATTCATTCCAGATGGGATCAAACGTAAAGGGAGACGGAACTCCTGAATTAATATTTGGAGATCAAGATGACAGTGAAGAAGAAGGAGAGGTAGCTCTTCTACAGAAGTTGATACTTTGAATTGCATTATGTTTGGTATTTAAATTAATATCTTTTTTCGTCTTTAGTCAGATGTATTTGTTTATCTACCTGAGAAAGAAAGTGGTGGAACACCTGTTAGTGAAGAATCAACACTACAATTAGCAACATCAAATGGATTGTGTGCGCATTGTGGTAAATCTATCCAGGATGATGATAATGAAACCAGCAATGGAACAGCACGTTTCCTCGCTTTAGGACGCGATGACATGAGCGTGAGTAATTATATTATGTTAATTTGTTTTATAATTTTATAGTATTGAACTTTTTATTTGATTAATTTTTATTTTTAGCGGAAAACTGAAGATGATGCTAAGCAACGCGAAGAACTAATCAAGAATAATTATCAATGTCAAATAAAACAATTAAACGAGCAGGTTGGTGATAAATCGTTAAATTTTTTTAAAAAAAAAATGTTCAAGTATTTTTATAAATATATTACCCTCTATAATTTATAGGTTCAGATGGCAGATAGCAAATCTGTTCGATTATATAAAGGTTTAAAGATTATGCAAGCTAAGTTGGCAGATGCTGAAAGTGATAAGTTGCGAGCTGAACAAGAAATTTATAAATTACAAAACGAATTAGATAAAATGAAGGTAAATAATTATAAAAAAAGTTTTTTTAAAAAAAAATATTTGCTGATAGTGTTATTATTTTATATTAGGAAAATTTGGCAGAAGAAAAAAATGGCCATAAAACATCAGTAGATACAATGACGGATTGGATTTCAAAATTATCCGCTAAAAATGAAGAACTTGAAAGAGAAATTGAAAGACAATATACGGAAGGTAGCTCTTCAAGAAGTGATTAAAAAACAAACGATTTTTTTGTGTATATTAACTCTTCTCACAAAAAATTATTTTGTAATTATAAAACATTAAAATATGTTATAGAGACATTGTATAATAGCAAATAAAGAGTAGAGAGATATAATTACTTAATTTTCTATAAATGAATTTTTAAACATAATAGGATATTTATTTAAGGTAATAATTGTATATGAAAAAAAAAAAAATGTTAATTAATATATATTTTTATTTATAAAAAAAAAAAAAGATCTCAATAATACTCTTAATTATTTAATAAAATAAAATATAGTACAAGAATTGCAATTTTAATAATAAATTAAGATTTAATTTATTGAAATCAAGTTTATATTTTAATGTTAAAAGTATATATTATATTTTTTATATTTTTTACCTTTTTTTAAATATATATATAATATATGTAACTATTATAATTAATTATTATTATTATATTAAATTACTTTGAATTATACATTATTTTATTTTTAATTATTAGATTATATAAAATTATTTTTAAAATTATTTATCTTTAAATTTTATAAAATTATATAATAATAAAAGAATAAAATACAGTGGTGAGCAAAAGAAACGCAACCACTATTGGTTACCTTTAAAAGCTTATAACAGGTTAACTATGGGGGCTA
>CAJVPP010003043.1:0-12768 GCA_910592005.1 Funneliformis mosseae
TTCATAGTTTACAACTTAAACTCCCTGTTAGCAAATAAGCTTTGTTATCCTAACGACGTAGTGTTTAGGCTTAACAACACTATTAGAAATAAGATATCTAAAGAATTTTAATGCAAGTATCCTATAATCTAATAAAGAAATATTTGATTCTATCATTCGAAGGAATTTTATCATTTAAGATAGATGAGAATATTACACTAATACAGAAATTGGTAGCACTTTCAGTATCACTAATTCAGAATAAGACTCTAAGATTATCTAGACTACAGAGATCTGTGATACTTCATGATTGTAACAAATCAATTTTATTTTGAAAGATAGGTATCTTAATATCTTCAGGATGTTCCCTATCAAGAAATTCTGAAAAAGATCTAATTTCTAAAATTGTTAACCTAGGTCTCTTTACAAGTTTTCTAAGAACTTTACTACTGACATTGTGAAGTATAAATGTAGAGAAAAAACATTGATAAATGATAGAACAAATTGGTAATGCAACTATAACAATTGACACATCCTTACCTGCTTTCCTTTTTCTTTCAAGATCTATTAGTTTTGAATAAAGCTAGCGTTGCAACATTGTGACACTTATTTGTCACCTGTTGTAACTTAAATTTTAATAATGTTAGTTTTAAAAAAAGTGATGATAGTGAGAAAATGAATATGATAATGAGCGATAACTGCAAATTTTTTGTTTGAAAGGTAAAATGTTAGGAGACATTTACCAGTAGCAGGGTACCTATGAAGATATGAAGGCATCTTGGCTTTGGTTTTCTGTCATAATTATTGAAATATTCTTTAAATTCAAACAAAGATTCCATTATTATGCTAAGATCTTTAATTTCATCTATTGTATAAATTTTTATCATTAAGGCTTGAAAGACTGAATTCAACTTTATAAAGATCTATACTTTCAGAATCTTAAACTACCCTTTTTACTTTTTTCCTACGAAAGAGAAGCTCTTTAAAGTTTGAAACAATAAATAGATCAAAGGTGACATCAATTTTATCATCATTGGTGTATACTTCGCCAACATTGAAATTATTTTTAGAAGCTTCTCCTAGAATTAAACAATCTATTGAAGCTATCATTGTGTTTCTGTAAGTGCTATATTTTAGTGGAAGAAAGCTAGAAAGGAAAGTATTTAGAACAAATGATTAATACAGTTTTACCATTTTCAATTGAATTTATTAGTAAATTGCCGTTATAAGATTTATTATAGTTGTAGTCACCTTTTATTCGTCACATGGTTAATTTCTTAATGCAGTAATGCCGGCCAAATTTCACGTGGGTGAAAAATTTTTCTGGTGATACTGATGTAATTTTCATTATATTTTGTTTAATTTATTTTGGTGATATTTTTATTAGGAATTCTTTTTTGAGATAAATTTCATTCAAATGATAATATCAATAACGCACAGTAGTAGCAAGTACTGTGTGATGATATCAGTACTTTTCTTATAATGATGTTATCTCCGCGATACTCGCAGTCATTTCTTCAAAATAATGAGCATTTCTGAATTCGATGTTAATAATTCAATTATTAACATAAATGTAATATTATATCGTCACAGCAATCAAGCACGGATGATTATGAATCAAAAGGTATTTCTTTATTATAATATGTAAGATAAAGGGAGAAATATAAATGTTTTTAAATTTATTTAATTAAATATTATAAATATTATTGCAAATAATACTAAAATCTCGAAATTATCGATACTATAAAATGCATTCACGTTTAACCTATTATTAACATCGGAATTGTTTACGATCACAATTGGAATTATGGGTTATATTCCAACCTGTTTTCGTAGTGTTAGTTGAACATATATCAGAGGTGTCTCGAAGGAAGTTAAGTTCCTTTATTTGGCTTTCTGAGGCAGCTATTACACAGTTATCATCTCCGATTGTTGGACAAGAACAATCTTGTCCGCAAAATGAAGGTTTTGGGTCACATATTTCAACATTAAATTGCCTCAAGGTAATGCTTATGATTGATGCCGCCATTTTGTTATATGTTTTGTTTTTAATAGAATAATATACGTCATCATCACTTTCAATTAATTTATAATTATCCGACCTTAGATTAACTGTAAAACTATTTAATATTGACTTGTTAGCAGCAAAAAAATTATTGTGCAATGTATCTTCAAAATGAAATTGGAGATGTTCACTTGCGGCTGATAGATATGATGAAACATCTGGATAGTTTTGTCCGTTTCCGGTAAATGATCGATGAACATCGTCCATTAAACTTGGAAGAAAGTATACATTCATCATGTTAGCCGAATAAAATCCTATATTTTCCGGCACCGTATCCCTTTTTGTACCTCGGGGAAGATGAGAAAAATTATCTAAAAACCATCGTTGAAATGCTTGAAAATCTGTGGTTCCTTGTCTTTCATAAAATGCCGCGAGAGCTTCCAAAGCAGAACAAGGATTTCCTGATGGTGGAGTGCAACCTCTTTCTATACCGTCGAATCCTATTCTATCCCATCCTCCATACAAATCGCCAAACTCATCCACCGCTGGATTGGCTCTAGCTGCCAGCGTATGATCTATCCAAAATTGCGCCATATCTCTGGCTGCCGATCCTTCAGCTGATGTTGCTACAATATCTTCTGCAGCAGCAGTTTCGGCAGCGACTTCGGAGGTGGCTGCTACGGCACCTAAGCTGCCGGCTAAAAATGATCCAACTGCACATAAGGCAATCACGGCAAAGCCAACGCCTATAATAACCAAAATCATGAGCCAATTTGTTTTAGGCGGTGGCGGCGGTGGTGGGATCAATTCTTTTAGATTATCGGGAGTCATTTTAACGCTTAGTTCTTTAAGGGCATCATGGTACCCTCGATGATGTATCTCCCAATGATCGAATAGCTTGTTTGCCGAATTAATCATGTGATATGTAGCAACAGGATAACCATCAGGAATGAATGAGCTGCCTGAACCGAACTGAAGAGTTGCGGCGTATGTTCCAATTTTATTGCCAGTCAAAATATCGATGCATTCAGCTATATGTTCCGTTTGATCAATTGGAAAATCGGGTGCATCTGGGTGTTTACCTTCTTTGCAATACTGGGCAGTTAGATCAGTTGGAAACACGTGATTTGGGTTCGGTACTTTTTCCTTATATGTGATCTTAGGGTTCGGAATAAGTTTTAAAGTATAATTGCTTAAGTTACATTTATAGTTATTAAGGTTTTTTTCGGTAAATGACGTAACCAAAAGGTCATTCCTGTTTATTTTCACCATAAAGCTAAAGTTACAATCAAAGGTACATCCCCACATAGTGATGTTTACGGTTGTTAATGATGGCTCATGACTTATAGTTTGAATATCCCTGATCAAAAGAGACGTCGAATAACTAACGCCATCATCGTTTATATGGAATGCCGCAAAGTAAGAAGGTATGACCTGGTCGCACATTTTAAAATCATGTTCTACGGTGATCCAATCAGCAATAACTGCCGATGAATAATGTATAAGAATGTATAATAAACCTTTCTTCATGATTGAAATAATTTTCTTTTCCCTTGACGAAAAATCAGGTAACCCTTATATACTGTGTATTACCCTCGGACAAACCATTTCGCTATCCTAATTATTTTTATTTACTTCGATAGCGCATTCCGATTTGGATATCCCAAATGCGCATTTCGGACATTCACATCCTTATAGCTAAATCAAACTGATCGTCATTATGAATGGATAATAAATTTGGTCATTGATTTATCGGATTTTATTTTTGCAAAGTCAACCAATCATTACATTTCGAACATTAACGTGTCTGATTCTAATTTTATACTCGAAATCGACGCACATTTTTATTTGTAAAATATTAAAAAGGCATCTCGAATTAATATTTTGTCAGATGAAAATCAATTTCAGTCACAACATGGATACGAAAAAATTTTTAATTATAATATTAATATTAACGTTAATTTCTTTGAATTTAAATTTAAATTTACTATGACACTATAAAATTTCGTAAATATCTGCACGACATATTGTAAGTTTTTTCTTCTTTTAAAATTATAACAGTAAGAATGAAAATAACGCAAAAAAAGGAAATAAAAAGAAGTAATTTCCTTACTTAATTGGTTTTCGTTTGAATGAGAAGAAATACTCCCTTGAATGAAATAATTTTAGAATTGTTTCTAATTATTAATTCAAAGAATTTAAGGATAGAAACACGATATGAATTTAAAATTGATAAAGTTTTTTAGTAATAAGCAATTAAGTAATAAAAGAGATTCAATTTTGTTAATTAGGCCAACGTAACATTGAATTTAAAATCGACCCGGAGACCCGGATTTATTAATGATTATTTTTTATTAATAAATTAGTCAATCTTTAAGGGACAAGGCCGTGCAAAGTAATTTTTCAGATTCTGTGAACCGGCCGTGTCAGTTTACGAAAATTCAGGATTTTTTTTTAATATAATAAAATTTTATCATGTGACTCAGTGTTGTTAGCAAATGATCTTGAAAAATGACCTCAAATGACCTCTAATGACATTATGTTTATTATAAATTTTAAGTCAAAATGACCAAGGTCATTTAAAAAAATAGTAAAATCGGCATATCCGCGAAAGATTTACATTTATTTGTGTGATACAGAATATAACTATACATATAAAAAATTTTACAAAAAAAAACGGGTGACCGCGTAAATTTTAAAATTTTATTTTATGAGAATCTTTTACCCGGCCTAATCATACGACAATCACATTTCATTTCAAAATCATAACTCCGTCAAAATGCCTATTTTACATGTAAAAATAAGTTATAATTCTAAAGTTGAAGGATTAGGAAGGTTTACCTGTTGAAAAATAGATTTTTTGGAAATATATCGATTCTATATTTATCACCTGACTGGCGAGAAGCAGATTTTTTGAAGTGAAGTTTTAGCTCATCAAAAACATTAGTTGGATAAAAAATTATTGCTTGGGAAGCTTGCATGAACTAATGAGTTGTACGATAATACAATAAAGCAATAAAATTACATTTTATAGTCACATGATAAACTTTTTAAATATGAACTTTTTTTTGTAAAAAAAGTGACCGGCCGGTTGACGCGACCGAAAAATCGAAGTTGCAATCTACGAGTGAAAATCTCGTTTTTTTGGGGCGAAACTATATTTAATGTTTATTAAATTCGGTATAGTTTACTGTTTTTATTGATTTTAAATTTGTCAATTATTAAATGATCGTCGGCATTCTCTTTTTGACGTAATTTTTTTTTACAATTTTAAAACTGACAAAAAAAAAAAAATTAAACTCACGAAATGCACTACTCATGAGTTACAGAATGTTTCAATTCTTTGAAAGACATAAAGGATAATTTTGATTTATTCGTTGGATATTATTTTTAATTATTAAGGATTGATTCACATTCTAAATTATTAAAATGAATCAAATCCCTTAAAGTTTCCATAAATATATAACTTATTTTAATAAATATCATCATAAGAGTTTCTATTCAGATTAGCCACTTTTACTTACTGCTCGATTATTGTTGGCAAGTATTGTATTCGCCAAATGTTAGACAGCGATCTATTATTCATTCTATTTCAGGATTACTATTTTCAAGTTCATTATATTGCAAACTTCAACGCTTGTGCCGCGACCAAGCTATGCTTTTGAACTCGTGAATCACCATCCTGGGATATTTAAAATAAAATTTCCGAACATCATCATCTTTTTTTATAAATTTTTAAATACTTAAAAAATTAATTGGCACCAAATGAATACTAGAAAACGAGCGTTATATTTCATTAAATAAAGCCTGTTTGGATTAAATTTGTTGGAATATAATCGGCTCAACAGAGCAAGAATAAGAAGGTTTTGACGAATAAAAATAATTAATTTTAGTTTTTTCGTTAAATTATTTTTCAGTGTAACGTGCAAGTTTAAATATTTTCAAAAATTAATAATTGCACAACAGCATCTAATGAAACGAGTCATAAAGTATATACCTACTAACAAACACGGTGCTAAAGCTTACTGTATGCTTCAAAGAAATTGGACACATACATAAGACATACACAGTTTAAGAGGATAGAGACACCACCAAGACTTAGAACATGATAATGCTTTTACTATGCATCCCTAAACCCCACAAAGTTAATCACATCCATGAGACAAAGCCATATAAAAGGAGCACAATGTGTAACATGAATAGGAACACATAAAGCCGTAATAACAAGTTAAAGAAATTTAAACTCACGAATATAGGGATTGAAATTGATTCTACCAAAATCGAATTAATAAAATGTCTGAATAAAAAATCGAGTCCATTTTAAGTAGCAAAATCCAAAATATGTGTGGATAGAGCGCAGCTTAACAATTCACCACCACAGCATTGCTTTATAATATAATAATTATTAGATTTGCGAAAAAAAAAAAAAAAATACCGTAAAATAAATAATAAATAAATAATAACGGAATGATCAAAAAGTAACAACTTCCGAAGCAAACCAACTCGAAAGAGCAACAAAAGAATGAAAGATCAAACTGTGGAAAAATAAAATATATGAACGGTCAAACTCAAATGTAAACAGAACAAATTAACTAAAAATTAAACAAAAAAAATACACAGCAGCGTACGTCAAAAACTTCCAGGAATTTAAGTTTTAAAATATAAATATTTTATGCAAAAAAAAAAAATAAAAAAAGGAAACTAACCGTTTTAACAGGTTAATTAACCGGTTAAAATTAACCGGTTCCAATCTCTATTTACGTGCCTTCGTTCGTGAGTGTTATACAAACCTGTTATAGTAATGTTTTCGGAATGTATGTTTTTTTCTACATGTATGAAAAAAAACCATACTACTACTACTATACATACATTCCGAAACCATTACTATAACAGGTTTGTGTAACGCTCATTAACGAAGGCACGTAAATTTTATATCAGAGTAAATCCAAGTGAGTAACTAACAATAAATTAACTTAATTCAGAATCAAAAAAATTAATAAAATGCAAATCATATTATCGTTCATTTAATAATTGTGAAGATACGTCTAGAATTAACTTCAATCCACATTTTTAATGAGGCAGAGGTTTTTCTTTTCTTTTCTTCGTATCCATAACAAATATTAATTCGAGATGCTGCGGTAAAGGCATTTGAACTTTTTTCTTTATTTTTATTTTTAATATGTATATTACTTAATAAAGGTTCAGCTCTTTAAAAATTAGAAAAAAAAATTTGCTTACATATATTTGGCGAATTTTTGGGAAAAAATTGACGGCGCTCTTTTATTTGGTCTTCGCGTTTTATCATGTTAGTTTGAAGCAAGTATTTTCTAAATTTATTTGTTTAAATAAAAAAAAATAATGTTTAAGCAAATGTTGGTTGCCGCAGATAAACAAAAAAATTAATTTTAAGCGCTGGTAATTTTTGTTACTCTAAATTTTAGTCAATAAATAATAATATGACCGATCGCAAATATATATATATATATATATATATAAACCTTTAAAAAACAATATTCACAATAATATCCCTTTTCTTAAATATGATTGGTTCAAAAAATGATTCTGTAACACTTTTTGTCAGAGAAAATATTTTGTATATAAATATATTTTACAAAATCTATCTTTTAATAGATAAAGTTATTTAATTTGCATTAATTAAAATTTTTTATTAAAAAAAACAAAAATAATAACGGTGTTTATTTATTATTACAAAAAGTTCATTAGAATTGAATTTCTTACTATTTTTTTAAAGTAATTAGCCTGATCAATCTGTAATAATTATTAAGGCAATATAGCTAGTATTATTTTAATGCATTTATATAATCTTACATATATTTGTAATTATTATTTTATTTTATCCATTATATTCTTTATATTTGTTATTTACGCGATGTTCATTATATTGTAATATTGTTATCTTATATAGTAAAGTTAGAATTTGGTACTTTTCGTAGAAAAACCTCAAATAGTCCCGAATTGATGATAGGGTGTGGTTGACGAGTCTTGAGAAAAGACTGACGAAATTCTATCTATAATTGAATGCGGAAACTAAATTATATTTTCAGTTTGGTCTTTATTTTAATATTCCGGCAATTGATTTTTAAAGTTTCGTGGCGCAGTATATATACGTACGGAAATAATTTAATAATCTTTTTTCGTTCTTGATATTTCGTTCTCAATATTGATATTATTTAGATGAAAAAGAATCAACGATTTTCATTGGTCAGCGAACGATAAATCTAAGTGATGCGGCGTATTTTATTGATACTGAATTGCGATTTAGGATGAAAAATCAAACTCAACATCAATTATACCACATAAAAATACTCATTTGGTCAACTTACCGCGAAAAGCTAGTCTAGAAATTTTCTCAAAAGATCACATTATAGTCAAAAATAAATATTGTGAATTAAACAACAATTCATTTAAAAGCAAATAAATTTAATTTTTGCAGATTTATTTATAACGCGCTTCTCGTTATATTATCAAAATGTATAAAATTTCTACATAACTTAAGTCCTAGTTTAATTATGATGGATCTTGAAGATATTAAAATGAATTCTCGAAATGTTGGAAATTATTCAAAGTTAAATCGATGAGATATTTATTTACGTTATAACCTTAAAAAAAAATTTCATTATTTAAATTTTTTTCGATTAGTATCATTGATTACGTGTGTTCATCGATAAAAACATCGTAATTATGTAATCATTAATCGAAAAAAAAATTTTGCAATGCCAATGGGCAATCTGGAAGAAGATTTTAAACTAGCAAGGAAGTGCTTACTTGAATTTGATAATAAAAATTACATTGCAGAAGAGAGTGCTATAGCAGAAGATAGTAAAAAAGAGTCAAAGACGTTATTGTTTTCAGTGGAATATCACTTGACAGATACCGCAAGTTTTGTGAAGAAAACGGAGGTATAAAATATATATCCGATTATTTAAGGTAATGTAATTGCGTACGAGATGCCTGGAAGCATACACTCAGTAGTATCAGGAGGATATGGTTTCTTGATAGAAAATGGGAGCAAAGGCTTCCGGTTCATAACGAATTGGATATGCCGTTTATGATAATAGTGAGTACTGTACTGATGTCGCAGTCGTACCAAGGAGTTCCGCCATATGGGCCTGCGTTATTGCAGCCAAGAATGATTGTAGAAGTGAGAAAAACGGAGGAACTCGAAAGTTTGCATAACTTGGCAGGAGAATACTTTCCTGCTTCTACACAGACAAATTTTATTGGAATATATCAATAAGATACTTCCTCGCACTGCTGCTATTCGTGCTAATTCATCTACGTAACAATCAAATCCCGAACCCAGCACTAAATACTCGAAAACCCGCCACCGGATGCACCATCAATGATAACGTTACCAAATGCTATTCAAACATCGTAATTTCTTTTAGAAATGCACCGCTCAATCACCAGCCAGCAACATTTCTTCATACAATTAATGTACCTTTTAACAGAATAGTTGGTTTCTTACGTCATAATGATATTGCTTTCATGGTAACCGGCATGGCTAACTACCAAATACTATTCCTGCGAACTTATTCTTTAATGGCATTCTAGAAGGTTTTCCAGCTGGCACTCCATTTGGGTATTTCAGCAACGAGTTTTGAATTATTTGATGTTCAATGTTAATATATTTGCTTTTACATTATTAACAGTATTCATTTTTTTTTATTTTACATTTTTAGTGACCAAATTATTTCCATATCACTAATGGAATAATTAGATTCTTATTATCAATTATTATATGTATTTAAAAAAAATAATGTAAAAAACGAAATACGTTGCTTTTGCTTTTTAATTTTGAAATATAAAAAAACCGACAGCTATGCCCTATTATTTCATTCCTCTCACATTTCTACGGTTACTTTTTTATTATATCGTTATGTTTGCTTCAATAAATGCATGATTTAGAGTTTCGATTATATTGCAAGCTCTTGGAATTCACGAGTTTGATACTTTCGTAATTCTCATACAAATTCTTGATTTAATGTTTCCAAACTTGTTAAACTGAAATTGAAGATTTTAGAAGAATTTCTTCAATTTCTCCATTTATGGTATTCTTTAAAGAAGGCAGACACCCACAATTTTTATAATTTATCTATTAATTTCATCAAACCATACCGAAGAAACTTCGATTCAGCAATGTCTTAAAGGATTTCCGGCTAAGGAAAATATAAATGGGTAGGTTTTAATTAAATATCATTCAAGAATAATATACCATAACAGATAACAATATTACCTGAATTTTTTGGGATATTATTATATTAACAATCTATTTTTTTTTTTTTTACAATTATTTACTTTGGATTATAGGAATAATTTTTTCATGAATTCAGGTGGGAATCTTCATATCAACAATTTTTGAACTTCCTTAGAATAATCCGATACGCTTCAATTCAGGAAGATGTTTTCCAACAATCAAAATATAGATTAAAATGTGATCAGTATGGAACCTTGGTCCTGGATTTCTTAATATTAAGTAAGAGAGTGAGTAACCTATGATCTTTTAATCTTAAATAAATCTGAAAAATAAAAATAAAATAAAAAATTAAATATTAGAACGCGCGATTTTAAAAAATAAAATTTTTTAAAAAAAATCGAGGGCAACATTAAACATTAATTAAAAAAAAATTTGACAAATATTCATGTCTAAAATTTAATAAACTAATTATTATAAATAAAAATTGTATAAATTTATATTAATTGACATTATTGACATTTAAATAATTTAATTAATTTTTAAATGTAATTTATTTATTTATTTATGTTTTCTTAATTTTTTATAGTATATTATTTTTCTGTTAATTTTTTTTATTTTTTAATTTTAAAAATTTTAATTTTTAAATTTTTATAAACGGATTTAATTTAAAATTTTCTTTTAATTATTATACTATAAATTTATTAATTTATAATCAATGTTTTAATTGATTTTTTATAAGTGCTATCATTTTTATTGTAATTAACTTTATTAATTAATTTTTCGAATGTATTCTTTTTTTAACTTCAAATTTTTTTAATTAATTATTTTAGCTTTGAACTTCGAATTATCTTTTCATAATTATCTTATATTTTTAATCCCTGCGAGCTTATTTTAATTTAATTTAATTTTTAATAACCTCAATTTTTTTTTTAAATTGTTTTTTATATTAGTACAGATTAAACTACCAACAAATTTATGTGAAATAAAAGATTTCCGGAATACTTGGCTGCCAAAAGAAAGTTTCCCTACTAGATTTTATGATATTAGTAAGATCATTGTGAATAGGAAATCACCAGCGAGGAACTGCCGGCGATAATTACAATCGTTTCCATGGCCTTTGGAAAAAATGAGTAAACTAAAGGAGTTAGAAATTGGTTGAACTAATATTGATGATGGTCTGAGAAATTTGCCATCAAGTTAGGAAACAATTTGGTGCTATGGGGTAAATATAAAGATATGGATCACTAGAAAACAAATTGAGCAAGGTTGTTGATAAATTAAAATTTTCGTCGCGTGAAAAAAAGTAAGATGAAAAACGAAAATGTAATTTAAGTTCTTCATAAAATCGATTATACTCGATTAATCGAAATTCGAATCTTAGAGTCGAATCTTATAACCATACCTAGCGGCGACAAAGTCGCCGCACACCAACCTAATCTAGTTATTTAATTAATTTCGAATGTTAATACGTTACAAATGTATCTTTTATTTAAATTGTTAGAATAATTGTCTTTACCATATAATGATTACAAAACTACATTTAATTAATCTAATAAATCTAGCAACACTTTCAGGCTAATTCACGTTTTGTAAAACAAGTGTCAAGATCACCTTAGTTGTTTTTTTTAAATCGGTGCTGGCATGAATAATTTTTTAAATTCCATATTCTCGTCATACTTAACTAAACCAATCTACTAAAGCAATGACTTTAAAATGAAGTAAATGAATTTAATGTTTATTAAACATACATAAACTATATTAATACAATTTCCTCATCTAATCAATCGATCATAAATTTGCTTAATCCTTTTAAATTATCTTACATAACAGAGTTTCGTAAAGCAATTTTAAAATAACAGTATTGAAAAGTCAATCGCATCATAGTTTCTATTACTCAAGGAGTTTTAAGGTTTTTATTTTTCAATTTATAAATTATTTTAGGTTCGAATTACTGATTGGTTTTTTTTTTTATTTTTTAGCTTCGAAATTAAACATGTTCAGTATAATTTTGTTTAGTTTTCATTTTGTATTTTTTTTTTAATTTCTTATTCTTTTATTTTCATTTTCTTCGGTTTGTATCGTTTGCAATCGATTTGATTTGTTTACACCTCATGTATTCTTGGTTTAATCTATAAAAAGGAAAATGTGGTAATTTTATATGTTCTATTCCACATAATTGAATTGATATCGCGAAAGTGAAAAAGTATAAAATATCTGAACACGCTAGAAAAATTTTTTTTGAGATATTTATTATTTATCTTTAAATCCTAAAATATTATAATTCAATGACCAAAAATTTAAAAACTAAACTAAAATTTATGAAAACTTTTACAGTTCGAAGAATATTGCGTAATTAATATCTTCACGCTATATTATTTATTATATTGAAAATTACATGTATAATAATAAGTATTATTTATTGTATTATTTATTGTATAGCTAATTTTATATAAACTCCATGATATCATCTACATCATATTGGTGAGCACGATAATTAATAGTTATTCGGCACGAAGTGCCGAATAACTATTATATTGGGAAAATCAAATTTGATTCCCAATATTAT
>CAJVPP010003044.1:0-12768 GCA_910592005.1 Funneliformis mosseae
AATCAACGGACCATTGCCATTACAGGACGATTGTAACAAGATGTATTTGAGGCAAAGTTACCAAACAATGTGATTTTGTGGAGTTGCTTTTCAGGGGAAGGATGTATGTATAATGGGCGAGGTGCTGAATCAGTGGTAGGATAGTCATTATATAAATATATTTATGCAATACAACAAAAAAAATAATGTTAACTGCAGGCATTAATATAGAACCATCGTGTAGGAACTATCGCGTAGCAGATCTATAATATCAATAAAACATTCGAAACAAAGTCATACATTATATCAAGAATAATTTTTTATTGTAGCGTAGGGTGTGCATCGGAAAATAAAAAAATTTTATGTACTGTTTTGTATAAATGTTTTAGTGCTTTATTCATTTTGTGATACAAAAATTATCCGATCGTCACAGTTTATACCTATGTACTAATTCGAAATTTTGAATATTTAGTGTATAAACATTGTTCTAAACATGTCAGATGCTCAATCCATCGATTCATTGAGAGAATAAATGATAAACTCTTAGATGAGATTGCAGAACTTAGGAGAATGCTAATATTCCTGAATTTAGAGAGAAGTTACTATAGTTTGCTGAGGCTGAGAAAGTGAAGTTGATATGGGAGCTTAAGGGCAGAACTGACGAGCTGGAAAAGGCTATAGCAGATTATTCAGTCAATATTGGCAAACTTAATGCTAAAATAGCGGAGCTAGAGAAGATGCAGTTACCACTAAACTCGAATCCAAAAATGCTGAGCTTAAATAAAATTCAAATAGCAAACCTTCCTTCAATCGGTGATGTTACCAGAGGTAATGGTTATTTCTAAGGAAATGGTTTCAGGAAACAGGCAGAATAATAATACTACAGATTCGAACACTAACACAATGAATTCAAATACTAGCGAAAACACCCTTCGGCAATATTCAGGCATCGAATACTACTAATTCTTTGACTTCAAACATATATGAGAAGGCAGATATGCAAGACACATGTTAAGAAGCGTTACCAGAGGTGCTACCAAAGAACGGTATTAGCTGTTATACCTAAGCTTCCCAGTATCACCAAAAATTCTACTTCCACACCCTTCGCGTTTTAGTATTCTGGGAACAGAATTTTTCAGGATGCAAAATCATATTCGTCACCTTTTATTCGTCACGTGGTTAATTTATTAATGCCGTAATGCCGGCCAAAAGTCACGTAGGGTAGAATTTTTGGTGGTGATACTGGGATAAATCAGTTTCTAAAAATGGATTGTTTTTAGCATTCACAAATGGTATGATAAAATGATGCTGTTTTAATAATAAATAACAACAATGTATAACAAATGTAATAAAACTTATATGCTTTATTTCTTTTGTGATATCAAAGTTAAAATGTAGATGAAGAAGAAAAAAATATCAATAAATTTAACTGAATACTTACTTTATTTATAACTCTAATTGTTAGCTAAAATATAATTTCTTTTTCTCTCTTATATGAGTATTTAATGAAATTTGATACTTATACTGTATAAAATAATTATATAAAGAAAAGATCAGAAAATTAATGATGTAATATTAAATTTACCTCTTTAGCTTTTTCATATGAATTAAACTAAGTTGATAGAGTATCAATAAATATTATTTTATAATTTAATAATTAATATTACAATGAGAAAATTTAAGGTAGAACGTATGATATTCTATTTAATATTAATACTTTGTTAATTAAGTATAACAAATAATAACATACTAAGAAAACTTAAAGTAAAATATATGATGTTTTGTTTAGTATTAATCTATTATATTATCATAAAATTATACTTTTCTGCATATAAATTTATTTGATTTATTTAACCTTTTTAATAAAACTACTTCAAGTTTTCTATTGTTAAAGGGTTATATCTTTATTCAATAACTTTTAGATATTGATGATTATAAACTCAACTTTTTATTATAAATATAGTAAATAAAGATTAAATAAGACTAACTATAAATAGTATTTTTATTAAAATAATTTAAAAATAAGATTATTTTCTTTTTAAAAATTCATCAGTTTATATATATCTTTTTATCTAAATAAATTACATAATATTAATATGATACTAATTAATTAAAATCAAATTAATTAATTATAAGATAAATATCAATTTATTTAATGAGTAATAATAAAATTATTTTTTTACATATTGATAAATTACTTTACTTATTAATTATCAAAATATATAAAGGATAAAAGAATGGTAATATATTTGTTTTGATATTATATATCTATAAGAAAAATTTAATTAATATTATAATAACATTTTAACATTACAGATTATACTAATTTAATTAATTGTTAATATTAATAATATAAATAATATAAGTTTAATTAATTTGATTAGTAAAAATAGTAACTGCAATTTAAAAAAATAACATAATTGAGTTACAACTTGTGGCACAATTAAATTTTCTTATAATGTAATTAAGTTATAACTCAATTGAAATTTGAAAATAATTATGGGGATCATCTTTATTGATTAGTTTAATTAAATTATTATTTTACTTATATAAAGTAAATAAAAAAATTTACTAATTAAAATCTCACCTTTTCATATAATTTGTTAAGAAAAAAATAAATCTTTTTTCTTGCAAAAGTTATGCTTTAAAAAAAAAGATTTAAAAGAGTATTCTTGTATAGTTAAAAATGTTATATTAATTCTTAATTAAAATGCGAAAATAAATTATTATTAGAAAATACAAATTTAATTGAAAAATAATAATAAAAATTAAGCATAATTTCTTTTTTATTTGAATAAGCAATTCTACTAATTTATAAATAAAAAAATTATGTTTAAAGTTTAAAATAAAGTAATTTTATTTTTAAAATTAATCTTTTAATAAATATATTTCTAAAATAATTTTTACAAAAATTTAATATTATTATATTTCTTTACTTTTAAATAATATTCTATTATTGAGTTTTTACTTTGAAGTAATAACTTATATTAGCTCATTTGCATTATTATTATAGCTAATAATCTTTTTTCTATTTGATCACATTTTCTGTTTAAGTTCTTTCAGACCATATGGTAAATCTATCAAATTCAATATTTATAAAAGATAAATAATAGTTTATATAATTATTATTATCAGGTTCATTTTTGTTTATCTTAATGTTTAAGTTAAGCAACTGTAATAGTTGATTCTATACATTGGAGTTTCTGACCTTAGAATTTTTTCTAAGCCTTACAAGTATCCGTTATACTTAAATTAACTCAGAAATTTATTACGTTTTAGAATTTAAGATATATTTAATCAAATTCATAATGATAAACTCAATAGCAAGTTAGTGTAAGATATCACACAATCCTAGGTGAAGAACAATATTGAAGAAAAAAGTAGTTTATATAGATTTAAATTGATTCCTTTATTTATAACTTGAAACTTATAAGTAACTTACAAATGAGTTAATTTACAACTTAATCAAAAAGCTATTCTATTTATATAAAATTAATTTGCTACAGCTAATTACTTGCTACGCTATAAATTAACTAAATATAAATATATGTTTTAATAAAAATATACTTAAATATAATAAAATAATAAAAATAATATAAACTATAAAAGTAATAAAAAGAAATAAAATAAATTACAGATATTAAAGAAATTATAGGTAAAACAGAGTAAACAGAATAAACAGGCTGTACAAAAAATATAGAAGAACAAGCGAATCAGGTGAATTTTGTAAATCCTTCAAATTAAATAAATTAGCCTGATTTTCTAATGCAATACATCGATCAAGATCTTCCTTAATATGATCTACATAAAATTAAATCTAATAACTTTGTAAATCATTTTTCTAGAACAAATTTTCAACACTGACAATATATAGAATAATAATATTAAATTTTTATATTAGGTAGATTATATATAAATTATTTAAATCTTTTCTCTCTTCAATACTTAACCATCTTTATATTCTAATAGATTTCGATTTTACAAAAAAATTTATTTTAGTTTATTTATGCTGGTATAAATTCAAGTTTCTATTTATACCTTAATCTATATTTTTATTAAATTTATTGTAATCTTTTTTTATCTTAATATCTATCTCATTATTTCTTATTTTACTTAAAATATTAATAAAAAAATAAATGTAATTATTAATTATATAACTTATAATTTGCATTATAAATATATTAATCTCTTAAAATAAATTTTTAGAATGGAATAATCCAATTTAATTAATTTGATTAAGCTATAATTAGTTACTTTATATGTTTAAAAGATTTAAATTTCTTTACTACTGTTAATTTTCCCTTAAGATTTAATCTTCTAAATTTTTTTTAGATTAATAGTATTTTTTAAATACTTTTATTATTAAAATATCAGATTCTTTAAATAAATTAGATTTAGATAAATATAACTTAAATTTTTTTAAAATCAGATTTATAAAAAGACTTATTAAAACTTAAATATTTGTAAACTAGTATATAATTACTAAAAAATTAATAATCTTTCTTTAAAAATATTTATATTTATTATATAGAAAGTTTACTAAAAAAATAAGACTAAGAATTTTTTAATAAAATTTTATTTTTTATTACTTTTTAATTTTTGATATTATTAGATTAAATATAATAAGATCTTAATTTAATCAAAAAATTTTTAGAGTTCCATTTTCTTAACAAATTTATTATATAATCATAATCATAGTAATTCTAATATAAGATCAACTTTGATTTTTTAATAATCTCAAAATATTTAAAACTTTATCATAATTATCTACTAATCTATCTTTTTCTTATATAAAAAAAATAACTCTAAACAATCTATATAATCTAATAAGTTTTTATTTTCTTATACTTTTAATATTTAATGTATTTTATTTTAAGTTTATCAATCAAGCTTTTACTAATAAATTTATATTAAAAAATATTTAATTAATTTTTTAATTATATAATATTTATGATTTATCTTTATTGCTTTGTATTTTTCATTATGATTTATTTATCTAAAAAAGATTAAATTTATATTTTATATAAGTTATCTTAAATATTATATTTATAACTAATTATTTTTCATATCAGAAAATATTTCAGTCAAATAAAAAATTAATTTTACCTAATTTTATTTACTAAATAAATTCTAAATCTTTTGAAAACTAATTATAATTTTTCATTAATTTGTAAACAAACTTTAATTTTATATTTTTAAACTAAAATATAATTAAAAAATTTTTAAATTATACATTTAAAATTAATTATTGAGAGTATTTTTAATTTTAAATACTTACTTAAAAGTGCTTTTAAATTGTTATTATTAAGAATATATATAATTTACATCTTTTAAAATTTATATATTTTAAATTTAAATATACTTATTTCAAAAATATATTTATTTAGCTTTAATTTTATTTTTTAATAAAGTTAAGAATAATATATTTATACATAATGTTAGTTTAGTAGTCAAAACTGGTGATTCTTTGATCTGCATAGATTATAACTGTTTGATAAATTTCTTAATCAGATTAAAATCTATTTTTAACTTCAAGATAATTGGATTCATCTATACAGATTAATAAATATTAGATTTAAAAATTTATTAGTTTAGTTTAAAAAAATATTAAAATTTTATGCATTTACAAAAAAAGTAGTTTATTATATTATACTAAAATAAAATTTTCTAAATTTAAACAAGTTTGACCAAAATTTATAATAGAAAATTCATTTGTAAAATTTTCTAAAAAAAAATACAATGCTATAGATAATTTAATATTTTATATCATTTTTTGCATATGGGAATTTTTAGATAACTTGTCATAAAATTTCAAAATTTTATATTGAAATTAATACAAATTAAATTTCACATATCTTGAAATTTATTTCTCAGGAAATATGGATATAATAAATTCCAATTACGTTTTAAAAATAAGAGATGTTAAATGTTAAAGGTAAAAAGCCAATATATTGAACTGTCATAATATTTTTAGTATCACTAAACAGTCTTTCGCTTGGTATAAAACTTGCTAGAATTGTTAAGTATTTTTATGTTATCTTTGATAAAACTGGAAATCAATTTTTATTTTTGCATTACCAATCAAAAGGACACTTAGAAAAGCTAATTTTTTCAATCTTTAGATATTCAGTAACTTTGTCACTATGTTTACATTTCCTGCTAAACATGCTTGCTAACAATAAATTTGTTAGGTATTCTTTATGATATTTCCTTTCCTGCTCATCATATTTTGATTGTAATTCATTATAAATTAATCTTAATTTAGAATGAATATTATCGTAAAATTCTGAAATACAAAAGATAAAGATTTACAATAGGGATCTAATAGTATTGCAATTAATCTATAGTCTTCTGAAATGTTCCAATAATAAGTAATTAATTTGTATAATGCTCTTTTAGCATTTATAATAAGATCTTTACAATTTTGTGATATATTAATCTTGATTTTTCATCTTTTTGATTGATCATCAGTAATATTATCTTTTTCTGCATCTTTATATCTAATATCATTATTAAATGCTATATCTAGCTCAATTAGATTAATAGTTTCATGATTTTTATCAGATTCACTTAGTTTAACATCTTTTATAATAATATTAATTGTATAATATATAAAACTGACTGTTGCATATTTGCTACCGCCTAAAAATTCAGTTACATTAGCAAAAAATTCAAGAACTAAAATTAATTTATTAATTGTATCCCATTCATCTTTGATAAAATTAATTTTCTTTAAATATTTTTCATCTTTATTTGCTTGCCTATTTGAATCCATACAAAGTGGTATTATCATAATATTAATAAAATTTTTTATTACAATTAGCCGCTTTCAAACAAAATAAAAAGAGTTTTATCTAATTTTTACATTAGCAATAATTTGAAGATAATAATCATTTTCTTGAAAATTCTATTAAATATTGTAGTCTATTAGTAATATTATTTAAAAATAAAAATAAGATTTATCCAAAAACAAATGGTCTAAATTCTTATCAATTATAAAATTTACCTTACCAATAGTTCAATTCATACTTTTTTGAATTTTTATAAGCTTTCTGTTTGTTTTAAAGATGTAAAAAATAACATAAGCCATTTGGATTTTACAATTAATACTTCTACTGGTAAAAGACCTTTTCTAACTATTAATTGAATTATATGAGCTATGTATAGTATTCTAATTATTTCAGAAATTAATTAAGTAGCTTTTATTATATTACTATTATTATTAGTTATTATAGTGAAAACTTTATTAGTCAGATTTCATTCATCTATAATAGTTTAAATTTCTTCAGCAATTGCTTCACCAGTATAGGAATATGGAATATACTTAATTGCAAGAATTGCTTCATTCAATTTAAATTATTTATCAATATATGCACAAGTAATTCTAATATATTCTATATAACTACAGGCTGTCTATAGGTCAGTAGTTAAGAAGTAAGTAATAATATTTGAATATAAATCATTAATTAAAACATTTTTGATATAATTATAACTATTTGTAAGTAACTCCTAGATTTTTTTTTTATTTGATAATTGATATAAAGGATCAAGTTCATAGATAAACTCAAGAAATTCTTTATCTTCATGAATACTAAGTGATTGATAATCTTTTATTTATATACCAACAAATTTTGATCAAGAAGATTTTTCCTTTGCAGATTATCTGAAATTATTTTGTAAAACATAGTATTAATTTAAAGTTATTGTATTACTTGCTATTTTTTTATTTTTTAATCATGCTTTTCTTTTGTAATACTATGTGTAGTATTCAGATAATTAATATAATTACTAGTTGAATAATCCTTTGAATTTATTATTTTTTTACATAGTTATAATCCCATTTTACCATAAATTTTAACATGATATTTTACTATTCGAATATGTGATGGCTTTAGATCAAGTTTTTTATAATAATTCTAAATCTAAATATATTTCTCTGAACTTTCTTTTCTTATTCATTTTTATTCAGTACTATCTATTTCAATAGGTGAATCTAAATCATTTTGATGAAAAGTAAACTCAGAAATAATAACTTTAGCAGTTAAAATATTATCTTTAATACATCTTTTCTTTTTTTGTAATGCCTTATTTTAGTTAGTTATTAGTATTGTTTATTATAATAATTCTTCTGCATACTTTTATCTATTTGAATATATTCAGTAATTAGTATCAAAGACATTTTATATTTTATTATAAGAGAACAAAGAAAAATAAATGCATCAAAGAATATATGAAAAAATTTTATAGATTATTTTAATATATTTACTCAAGCAATCATTTCTAAATCTAATGGTCATTTATTATTAAGGTTTAGCAGATATTTATTAGATATTTACTAAATATCTGTTAATCTGGTAAAACCTATCTGTTAGACAAAATTTTAATCCAATTAGACAAATTTATTTTATATCTCTTATTAAAATAAATAATAACATATATTTGATCTTTATTTATTTGAATATAATTAAACTTAATATTATTAGTATATGCTTAATAATTTATCTACCTGTTTACCTTCATACTTAATTATAATAAAGTAACTTATTCATTAATAGAAAATATTCATCTTATTTATAAGTTAAGATATTCAAATATTAATACATTAAGACTTTTAATTAAAAATTCTATATAAATATTTAGATTTATTATTAATACAAATCTAATAAATCTAATATTTTAGATTATAATGAAATATTTTTATATATTTATAATCTATAAAGAGCACCTAAAAGTTTTTGAATAACTTATAGATAATCAATAACTATAAAAAGAAGTAATCAGCATTTAGTTTATTTATATATAAATATATGTTTGCATATAATGTTATAAATCATTTGATTTATTTACTTCACTACGCTTTGCAAAAAAAATGAAAAATAAAAATGAATTAATTATAAAATAATATAAGGTAATATTTTATTATCGTTAATATAAGATTTATACCAAAAAATTACTAAAACTATTAGGTATAAATAAATAACAGTTTTTGATATATTAAAATAATATGATAAAACTAGTTCTATAGATTCTAAGTGTTAATCTAAACAATCATATTTAATTAATAATAATCAGCTTAAAAGACTTAAACGTTTGATAACAAATAAAAAAATACAAAACTGATGACTATGTATTATTAGAGTGAAAAAACTTTAAAAAAAAGGATGGAATATTTCTGTAAATACCATCTGTTATACGTTTTATTCATTTAGGTTAAGAAATTATATTATATAATATAAGTTTCTTATTTTACTTGCAAATAAAACAACATGACTTGCATAGTATTTGAAGCATGAAAATCAGACTAAAAATGATTAGGTAAAGGTTTTATGAAATGATAAATCAACTTTCACTTAGTTTCAAAAAAGTCGCACTAGTAAAGTATAAAGAGAACTAACTGAAGAATGGTCATTCTCTTATGTTTTAGTCATAGTTAAGGATAGTCCCATTAGCAGGGTTAGGAATTGTACTAGTACTGTACTGGTACTATACTAATACTGTCCTAAATAATGTACTGTACTCAAATATTATAGTACAATGCATTTAGTATATTTATCGTCACATGATCTTATATTTAAAATTACATAAGATAATTAATTAAAATAGGTGTTAATTTTAAAAATTTTATTTGTAGAGATAAATTACGAATTTTTTTTATCTTTTGATCAGGTATAGAAAGCCACAGTTAAATTTTTTAATTTGTTTTTTAGAAAAAAAAACTAATAATTCCTATGGAGAGAGAATAGAAACGCAATTAAATTACTTTTTTTAATTTGTTTAAAAAAAAAGAAAACTAATTATCTCATTTTGTAGAATTCAGAGGTCTTCATTCTTGATTGAAGGTAAATTTCTATAGAGGGAGCGTTAGATAATATTATTTTTTTTATTTTTTTTTAAATAATAACCCTTTGCTTACCTTTTGTAGAATTCAGAAGACTTTCAAGATAAGTTCTATAGAAGGAGTATGGAAGCGTTAGTCAAAAAATTTTTTTTACTTGTATTAAAAAACTCACAATCCAAAAATCTTCATCCTGAATCAGTGGTAGAGTTCTGAATAAGTCAAGTCGAGTCAAGTTTAAAGATCAATTCTATTCGACTCTCTTTTTTCAAGTTGAGTCAAGTCAAATTTATTTTATAAAATCTTTCAATTTGATTTGATTCAAATTATATAAATTTTAAACTTGACTCAATTTGACTCGACTCGATTTTAACTCAATTCAATTTTGAAAAAAAAAAACAATAAAAAAAAATGAAAAGATTGTAGGGAACTGGGAAAAGCGAATGATTTAGGTCATCATTTTTTTTGAATGATTTTTTATCATTCAAGTCAAACAATTCAGATCATTGTTCTTCTTAAATGATTTTTTATCATTCAAGTCAAACAATTCAGATCATTGTTCTTCTTGAATGATTTTTTATCATTCAAGTCAAACAATTCAGATCATCGTTCTTCTTGAATGATTTTTTTTATCATTCAAGTCAAACGATTTGTCATCATTCTTTTTGAATAATTTTTTTTATCGTTCAAGTCAAATGATTTCTTATCGTTCTTCTTGAATGATTTTTTTATTGTTCAAGTCAAATGATTTGTCATCATTCTTCTTGAACAATTTTTTTTATTGTTCAAGTTAAACAATTTTTTATCATTCTTCTTGAATGATTTTTTTATTGTTCAAGTTGAACGATTTCTAATCATTTTTCTTAAACAATTTTTTTATCATTTAAGTCGAATGATTTCTTATCATTCTTCTTGAATGATTTTTATCATTTAAGTCGAACGATTTGGATCATCGTTCTTCTTGAACAATTTTTTTTATCGTTCAAGTCAAATGATTTCTTATCGTTCTTCTTGAATAATTTTTTTATTATTCAAGTCGAACGATTTCTTATCGTTCTTTTTAGAATGATTTTTTTATCATTCAAGTCAACTCGAGTTAACTCAAATCAAGTTGAGTTTAAATTGAGTTGAGTTAAATATTTAATTCAACTTGAATTTGGCTTGACTCACAAATCATTGAGTCAAAAAAACATAAACTTGACTTGATTTGAACTCAACTCAGCTTATCTGACTCGTGAGTTAACTCAACTCGTTTGAAACTCTAATCAGAGATAAGTTCTTATAATTAAATTACTTTAATTTGTTAAAAATAAAAAAAAACCAATAACTTACCTTTTTTTATATGATTTATTTTGGATCAGAAAGTAATTCCTATGGTGACAATTATTATTTTTTTTTTATTTAAAAAAATTAAAGTTAAATTGCCTTTTTTTTATAGAATCCTATAGAGGTATGGAGAGTATAGAGGAAGCGTTAATTAATTTTTTTTATTTTTTTTAAAAAAAATAACACTCTACTTACCTTTTTGTAGAATTTGGAGGACTTTTAAGACTTGAATGAAAGGTAAGTTTCTATAGAAAAAGAATAGAAGTGTCAGTTAAAATCTTTTTTATTTGTAATAAAAAAACTTTAATAATTAACTCACCTTTTATTTGTAGGATCTAAAGATTTTTGTCCTAAATCAGAGGTAAGTACCTATGAAAGAAAGTGGAAACAGCAATTATTTTTTTTTAACTTTATTTAAACTAATTACCTTTTTTTTGTAGGATTTAGAGGTTTTTATCCTTGATTGAAGGTAAGTTCTTATGGAAGGTATAGAGGGAGCGTTAGTTAATATATATATTTTTTTTATTTTTTTAAAAAATAATAATACTCTGCTTACCTTTTTGTAGAATTCAAAAGACTTTTCAGGCTTAGAATGGAAAGTAAGTTCTTATAGAAGAAGAATAGAAGTCAGTTGAAATATTTTTATTTGTATTAAAAAAAAAATAATAATTAACTTATCTTTTTTTATAGGATCTAAAGGTTTTCATCCTGAATCAGAAGTAAATTCCTATGGAGAGAAAATGGAAACAGCAATTATTTTTTTTTTAACTTTATTTAAACTAATTACCTTTTTTATAGGATTCAGAGGTTTTCATCCTTGATTAAAGGTAAGTTCCTATAGAAGGTATAGAGAGAGCATTAGTTAATATATATATTTTTTTATTTTTTTAAAAAAAAAATAACACTCTGCTTACCTTTTTGTAGAATTCAGAAGACTTTCAAGGCTTAGAATGGAAAGTAAGTTCATATAGAAGGAGAATGGATGCATCAGTCGAAATCTTTTATTTGTATTAAAAAAAAAAATATTAACTTACCTTTTTTTGTAGGATCCAAAGGTTTTCATCCTGAATCAGAGATAAATTCCTATAAAGAGAAAATAGAAATAACAATTAATTTTTTGTTATTTATTAAAAAAAAAAAACTAATTACTCTTCTTTTTTTTGTAAGATCTGAAGGTTTTCATTCTGAATTAGAGGTAAGTTCTTATAAAGAGATGAAAATAGCAATTAATATTATTTTTTAACTATTACTCACCTTTTTTTTGTAGGTCAAAGGTCTTTGATCGAAAGTAAGCTTTTATAGACCTATAGAGGGTATAGAGAAAATGTTAGTTAACTTCTACTTACCTTTTTATAGGATTCAGAAGACTTTCAAGACTTGAAATAGAAGGTAAGTTCTTATGGAAGAAAAATGAAAGTATCAGTTAAATTTTTTTTTATTAGTATTAAAAAACTAATAATTTACTTATCTTTTTTTGTAGGATTCAAAGATCTTTGTCCTGGATCAGAGGAAAAACAACAATTAATTTTTTTTTAACTTGTTTAAAAAAAAACAATTGTCATTTTTTTGTAGGATTCAGAGGTTCTCATCTTTGATTAAAGGTAAGTTTCCTTAGAAGGTATAGAGAG
>CAJVPP010003045.1:0-12762 GCA_910592005.1 Funneliformis mosseae
TTAAAACATAAATCATCAATAAAGACGACCTGACCCTTCAACTTAAATAAATTCGTATTTATTTCTTTCATAGTTTATGACTTAAACTCACTGTTAGCAAATAAGTTTTGTTATCCTAACGACATAGTGTTTAAACTTAACAAGTGGTGATTCCTGCTAGGAGAATCTTTATTGAAAATATACACAATAAACCGCTGAAGGACTAGCGAGGTATATGAATTTTGAGGAACTTGAGAGAACTACCTCAAAGCATATAGTTAGACATTATTTAGATGAACCTCTTAATCAAAATTATACTTATAATTGGTATTATCCACCCCTCCATTCGAAACCCTTTCCAATAGCTTTAAAATTTTCTGAAACTGATTCAGATGTAAATATCAAGCAGACACTTTTATTTCGAGAACTATTGTTACCTTTAACCTATTTGAACAACTTAGTAGTACTCCTAAATCTAAATATCGTAACTCTCGCCTAATAAGAGTTATTTACCAGTTTCTCTCTAGTATTCTATATCTTATTTGATCTTTCTCAGCAGACGTAATATATTTGTATATACAAGGCATATCCTTTCGAACAAATTATTTTCAACAACCTATTACCTTATCTATTTCTTTAAGGGTATATACTGAAATCTTAGAATAGGACCTAGTAAAGTCTATAGCAGACTGACGATTATTACAATGACTTATTGCTTCTTCAACACCTTCTGCATCTAGCTTATCAAACTCATCCCCTAATTCACCCCAGTTGAAACTGAAATCATAGTCACAGGAGCTGAGATGAGAGCTATCTTCCAAGAAATTTTTGGAAATGATGGACAACACTTAACAGATATCAGTAAACAACTTCGCAGAAATTAAAACAGAGAAAGATCCACTATTAAAATCGATTATTTCTCAGGAGCTGAAAATGAAGATCCTGTAGAGTGGCTCACTGCATTTGAAAGAGCTGCAATTACTAATAGATAGACTACTGAAGTATGAAAAAAGACTCTTGTTAGAGGATACCTTAAGAGCGCAGTAGCTGACTGATTTGATAGTGTTACACTTCCATGAAAGACAGTTGGAATACTGGAACAAATGGTAGCAAAAATTTTGTGGATTTATTCGAATCTCGCTTTATTAGTGAGACTAAAAAAATCAATAGTACCAGGAATTGACTTCTCTGCAATAACAAACTGATGAATCTGTTTATTCATATGCTAATAAATTCAAGAAACTAGTGACTTGCATAGGATTAACAAATGATGCACAGAAGAAAAGGATATTTCTTATAAGACTAAATCCTGCTTATACTCTATTAGTCTACTCACAAAATCCAGTTGAATTGGATGCTACTATAAACTCTGCGTGAACTATTAAAATCGAATATAATTTTGCCTCTAAAAAAGCCCCTAAGGATATTAGCATTATTACAGTTTCTACTCCTAAAAATATGGTTACCAATGTTGAAGTAGATGAGCTCACAAAAAAATTAGAATGGCTATCCATCAACTATGCTAATTTGACGACTATTCTATTAGCTCAACCTTAACAGCCTTCAAGAAAGCGAACAAAGTGAACTTATAATAATACTCTTAGGAGACCCAGACAAAATATATATTCAATGACTTGTTACAATTGCAATAGAAAAAGACACATAGCTAAGAACTGCCCTCAACCTTATCAGAAACTAATAGAAGACCTTGTTATAATGACACTAGAGATATAAATCTAGCTGATCAATACTATGAAGAAGAATATAACAATGAGAAATATACTTTAAAGAAATATTATAAGGAAGATGAATATGAAATCTATTTAAATACTAGATCTGAACCCTACCCAAAAAATGCTGTGTCGAAAAACAAAAGAGGACCAGCAAGATTTCAAAATCTATCTAAAACTAAAATAACTGTTGAAGAAGTAGACATGGAAGAATCAACACCAGAACCTGTAGTTGAATCAATTAGAATCGAGGAAGTATTGAAAGCCTCTAAAAGAAGGTTGTTACCTACTCTCATTGAATAACTAACTGAATTTAATGTCTCGACTTATTTGCAAAATTTACCATATGGATTATCAGTTGGACAAGCTGCACATGTTATTTCTAAATATTATTCTGGTTTAGCTCGAGCTATCAGATGCTCAAGAAAAAGAGCTACTGATGAAACCAAAAAAGCTAATTTAGTAGAAAGTGATGATGAACTAATCTCAATTGCGAAATGTACTTTGAGGATTGGACAAAAAGCTCAGACCGCAATTATCGATAGTAGAGCTGCTACCAGTATCATAACTAGAGCTTTAGTAGAAAAATTGGATATAAAATAAGTTGACCATCAAAAATAATAGTAGTAACAGCAATAGTGCAAGGACTCGTTTCCTCAGAATTATTGATAATGTATCAGTAAAAATTGAAAAAATTAATGTATCCACTTCCTTTTAAATATTTGAGTCTAAAGATGAAATATTTATATTTAGAAACGATTGGCTCAGAATAACTAGTGCTACTATGAGTTAGAAATAATCCATCCTTACTATTAAACGAGATGGAATTACCATGAAAATTCCTATTGCATTTACTAATATAACTAAAGTTGTGACTCAGAAAGCTAAAGACAAATACGAAAGTGAAGAATATGAGGACAAATATTTAGAAGAATACTCCATTTATTTGTTCGATGATATAGACTCAGATGAATCAGAATTGGATGATAAATTAGAATTCAACCCCTGGACTGATCACTACTCTCCTATTCAATCTGAAATAGATACTGATAATAATAAAGAATTAAGTGAACAATCAAAAGATAATCCAGCTGCTTATCTTGCCAAAATTGCAGGATATACTGCTAGAACTGATCCAACTTACTTAAAACAACTAGGACCTTTGGATTTCCATCAATATCAGTTTTTCATGAAACTTCTAGGAGAATATTATGATATTTGTACAAAAAGTCAAATAGAGATAGGACGAATGATCAAGATCAAATATTGTATTTATACTAGAACAGCTATGCCAATTGCTCAAAAATCATATTGAATAAACCCTGATAATACAAGATTCTTGAACCAGGAGTTAAAGAAAATAGAAGAAAATGATATAATTTGACCCTTCTATAGTCCATGAGCCTCACCTGTCATAATTGTAGAAAAGAAAGAAGGTGAAAAAAGATTATATGTTGATTATCGAAAAGTTAACGCTGTCACAAAAATTGACACATATCCATTACCAAGAATTAATGACTTATTGGATTTATTAGGTAAAGCAAATTAGTTCACTACTCTTGATTTAACTAGTGATTATTGGCAAGTGACAATGCATCCTGATGATATAGAGAAAACTGCTTTTATCACAACAAATAGCTTGTACGAATTCTTAGTTATGCCTTTTGGGTTAAATAATGTACCTGAAACATTTCAAAGGCTTATGAACTGGGTTTTAAAAGACTTCTTTGGATTATTCATATCGGTCTACCTTGATAATATAATCATCTACATAAAAGGACCTTTTGAATTACATGTTGATCATGTTAAACAAATGTTTCAAGCTTTTAGAGATGCTCATCTTGTGATAAAATTAAAGAAGTGTTATTTCTGTCAACCTTTCTTAGCATTTTTAGGACATATCGTAGGACAAGAAGGAATCCAACCTGATCCAGAAAAAATCAAGAAGATTGAGGAATTTCCAGAACCAAAAAGTCTAACTCAACTACATGCTGCATTAGGATTATTTGATTACTATCGAAAATTTATTAAAGATTTTAAATGACATGCCAAACCTTTGACCTTATTATTGAAGAAAAATCAACCCTTTGAATGGAGAGAAAAACAACAATATGCTTTTGACTGACTAAAGGAAAGGCTTATCAAAGCACTAATCTTACAGTACTCTGACTTTGAAATACCTTTTACTTTATATATTGACACTTCAAAAAAAGGATTAAATGCTATACTATTTCAAAAGAAGGAAGGAAAAAAATATGTTATTACATATGCTAGCAGATCGACCAATAAAACTGAGGAAAATTATTCCATCACTGACTTAGAGTATCTAGTAATTGTTTGGTCAATAAAGCATTTTCATCATTATCTTAGTCGACCATTCATTATCGTAACTGATCATGCTGCTTTAAAATAGCTGAAAATCTCAAAAATGCTAAAAAGGAGATATGCTAGATGGACCATGGAATTACAACAACATTATTTTACTATAGAACATAGAGCAGGAAAACATAATGTGAATGCCGATGCATTGTCCTGCATGTATGATGAAAAAACTGCTAAATGTTTTATTATTGATCTTACTGAAACAGATATAGCTGATAATGAGGATGAAAATGTTAATATAAAAGAAGATATAGAATGGCATATTTCTTCTCCTGAATTTGGAGAAAGTGACGAATGATTTGAAGAGAAATTGTCTCGACAATACTCTAACACTGTCTTAATTACTGCTATTGGGTATAAATCTCCTGATAATGAACTAGAGGAAATCTACTGTAAAAATATAAAGATTAAACAAGTAATCGCTAGACAACCATCACCAGAGGAGGATCACAATGTACTTTTTCATATGATACTGAAAACCATCATGTTCATACATATTGTAAAGCATGTAAGAAAAATTTATTGTATAGAACTATCATTCATGATTGTGTTATTGGATATGATTTAGGAAAAATACAACCTGACATGAAATCAGAATATTTAACTAATGACCTCTGGTAGAAAGAACCTCTCTTAGTATAACAGGAAAACCTTTGTGCATAATTACACTTCACCTTGGTAGCATGAATAATGCATCTTTTTCCCCCTCTTATTAATTCAAATCATTAATATATAACATAAAAAATTAAGTAAAAGCGAAAGTATTTACAACGTGATAAACAGCTTAAATTCTTAAACATAGAAGAACAACAATATAATCAACTATTTAATTATTTAACTAACCAAACATACCCCACTACCTTTAATTAAATACAACAATACAAATTAAACGTACTATTCAAAACATTATATTATCAAACATAATTTACTATATAAAATTAATAAAAATAACCCAAGCAACCCAATTAGAATACTCAAAAAAACAGAACTGAAACCTACACTTTACATATTTCACAATGATCCAACTGTCACTTATAGTTCAAAAGAAAGATGATGAAAAAAATTAGAAAACGTTTTTATTGGCCTCAAATGTTTGAAGATATTAATAATTATGCACAATCATGTGACTCTTGTCAGAAAAGAGAAAGAGCCTCAAGAATAGAACCTCTACATCCTATACCTATTGGATAACCTTTTTATTGTATTAGAATAGATTACGTCAGACCTTTACCAGTTTTAAGTAAAGGATATAAGTATATAATCGTTGCTATAGACTATTTAACCAAGTGGTCAGAAGCTAAGTCTGTAAGGCATAATGATGCCAAAACAACTGTACAATTTATGTATAAAAATATAATTTGCTGATATTGATATCCTGGAGAAATACTCACCGATCATGATACACATTTCAACAATCAATTATTACATGAATTACTACAAAAATTTGAAATACCTCATAGAATATCAATGCCATATCATTCACAGACCAATGAATTGGTTGAAAGGTTTAATAGAACTTTAATAGAAGCCCTTACACGAATTACTACCAATCATCAAAAGGAATGGGATCATTTCATTGCCCCTGCACTTTTTGCTTATCACACAAATGAACATTCCGTTATAAAAATATCATCCTTTTTCCTTATATATGAACAAGAAGCTAAATTGCCAATGGATAGTACAGAAATGGAAGAGGAATTTCTCTTGTTCAACCATATGAAAAAATAATTAGATTAGCTGCCAATTATTTATAATACTGTTCAACAAAATTTACAAAAAGAACAACAAAAACAAAAAGATCGATATGATGAAAAATTAAAGAAAATTGTGTCATACCAAATAGGCAATCTAGTTTTGTATTACAAAGCGATATTAGATAAGCAGTGGTCTGGAAAACTAGACTCAAAATGAAAAGAATCATATTATATACATGACATAATTGGAAATGACACTTATAAGATTAGGGAATTAAACGGGAAAGTCCTAAAAATCCCTGTAAATAGAAGTTTATTAAAAATCTATATAAATAGAGTGGATATTGATTAAACTTTACCCCTTTTCTCAAATTTAAAATGGAACTATATAATCAAATCTTAATAGACTTGTAACAAACTGAACCACTTTATCTAGATATACTATCTCCTTTTTATCAGCATAACAATACTGCTTTATAATAAGTGAAATCTCTACTTCAACAACTTAGAAGAGCAAAAAGCTTAAGAAATCAAGTCAAAATATTAATAGTTCTATGACATATAGGAAAGGTTATTGAAACTAAAACTGAATCACTAACTGAAAGAACTCAATATATGAACCTTCTCTCACCATACTACCAAAAAGTAGTTGTACAAGTATATTACCTATATGAATTAATTAGAATAGACCAAATCGCTTGAACTAAGTATACAACTATAGGAATGCTCTCTTGTATCAATCATGAACAATATCAACAGCTCGTACAGGAAACTAGTACTATCGCAGGAGCTCAGATATTAGAGGAGAAAATTGTTAATGATAATCCATTTGCGTCACTAAATGACTGTGCTAACTAACATCACCAATGATCACCAAGAAAATTGTGATTATCATTTTCACCGATTTCACTGGTATTATGATTATCATTGTGATATTCATTTTTATTATTATTACGTTTATCATTATTATATTTACTATCTTTATTATTATAGTTATATTTATTCTCACTATTATATTTATTATCTCTTTCTTATAATTGTATTTATATAAATATCCTGTATTGTTACCTTGATAAACTAATAAGTTTCTATCGTACAATTAATAAAGTATAATCTTAACAACCTAAAAACTATATCTTTGTCAATATCTATTTCCTTAAAATATAAATCATCAATAAGACGACCTGACCCTTTAACTTAAATAAATTCGTATTTATTTCTTTCATAGTTTATAACTTAAACTCCCTATTAGCAAATAAGCTTTATTATCCTAATAACATAGTATTTAGGCTTAATAATGAAGGAACTAAATTTATTATATCTGGATAAAACGAAGGAATCAGATTTATTATATCTAGATAAAATGAAGAAATCTGGATTTATTGTATCTAATCTGGATTTAAAATATAAATCCAGTTCTAACCTCTAGCTTTTAGCAAAGTCTTCAATATCTTTAGGACTTGATGACTTTCTTTTGACAATAGGTTCAACAACATTTTTTCTTTGATTAGTTATATTTAAAATAAATACAATTAACTCTCTATAAATGCACTCTCTATAAGTGCACTTCTTTTTTAAATACACTCAATAGCTCAATCCAAGTTTAGATCTTAGTATTAAATATACATCCTCCCTATTTGCACTATACAATGATTTTTTGATTCAGACTATATATATAGTATTTTCTATAAATGCATTCACGTGATTATGAGATATCATCTAAAAAAAATGGTATCTATTTGTTTCATAAAATTTTACAATTTTTATTATTTGATAACTGAGAGATTAGATATTAAATTGATAATTGTAAAAAAAAATTCTTATAATATAAAAGGAGTATACTTTTCTATTTTTTTCAGCCTATATCCATAATTCCTTCATATATTAAAAGTTTCGTTATCATCTTCACATTTTTTTCTTAATTTTGAAATTTTAAGATAAGAAATAAATTTAAAGAATTCAAGCATAAAAAAGTATAAAAGAATCCAACAACCTTACCCTTCTAATAATTTCATTAACTTCAATTCCTGCAGTTTAATTTTGAAAAAAAAATCCCAAACTCTCCCGTAATTAAATGCAATTTTTTAATGATTTTCTTAAAAATACTGCCATTCCTTTTTTTGTTTAAATGAATATTGTAATACCATATTCGCATTTTATTTTAAATCTATTGTACATATAGTAGGATCTTATTATCTTTTTTTCTAATGTCACTTTCTACAAAAAAAGTAACTCTTTCAAGTTCTCAAAATATAAACTTTGTTTATATGCTAATAAGAACAATAAAACTTGAACTCAATATATCAATTGGATTAAAAAAAAATGGAGTGTTAGAGTTAACGAGTCTACTATAACACAAATTTTACAAACTAAAAATAAATGATTTACCACTGAATTTACTCAATTAGAACAGAAATGTCACAAATCTGTTACATTTCCTGAATTAAAACTTGCTCTTAAAGAATTTGTGTTGAATTATTGATACCAGACAATTTTAAGTGATACAATATTAATTGAAAAAACAAAATTGTTAGCAAATGGATTGGAAGTTCCAGAAAATGCCTTGAAATTTTCTTCTGGTTAGCTTTAAGGCTTTAAGAAATGCAATAGAATTCGTCAAGAAAAACTTCAAAGAGAGGTGATATCTATTGATCAAGTTGCTATTACTAAATTTTTATCATTATTGCATAATAAATATTTTAATAATCTTTCTGAGTAAATTTACAATATAGATAAAATAGGTTTATTTTATCAGTATGTATTTTTTTTATATTTTATTTAATATTACATTTGTATTAAATATAATACTCGTTATAGGTTAGAACTAAACTGAACTTTAGCTACAAAGCATTTTTCTGAATGTAAAAAAAATAAGGAATGCCTTTCTATTGCTTTATGTATAAATGCTGATAGATCATACAAATTGCATTCTTTAATAATTGAAAAATACGCAAATCTACAATGCTTTAAAATTGTTAATATTTTAATCTTCAAATGATATATTGAAGTAATCCTAAAGTATAGATGCTTATAACTTTTTTTCAAGAATGGCTTTAGGAATTTAATTATTTAGTTATTCAAAAACATAAAGGTAAACAAGTTTTGCTTCTATTGGATAATTGTTCAAGTCATAATTTACAAGGTTTAACTCTTTCACATATTGATGTATTTTTTTTATCTCCCAATATAATTTTAAAGATTCAGCCAATAAATGCAGAAATGTCTTTTAAAAGACATTATCATTATTTATATATTTGGTAAGTTTTTATTTATAATATTCTAATTTTAATTATAATATTGAAGAATATATTAACAAAATGATTTTTTAAACAAATATTAATATTATTTTAATTTTAGTTGAATATTAGAGTAAATTAAGGCTGATGAAGATATATGAGATTTAAAAATGAATGTTTTACAAGTAATCTGATATATTGTTTAAAGTTAGAATAAAATTATGGTTAAAATAATTCAGAATTGCTGATATTATACTAAAATTCTTTCTTTTGATACTGATGATATTAGATTATATGATGAAATTGATGAAACTGATAATTTAACAGATGAACTTCATAATGCATTTAAAACTCTTCATCTTCCTAATGCAATGCGAGTGAAAAAATTTCTTACTATATCTGAAGAAGATATTACTTATAAAGTTCTTGAAGATGATCAAATTATTGAAGAGTTTATAGATATTTTTAAATCTAGTGAAAATAATACTGATGATTTAGATGAAATGGATGATAGTACTGAAATTCCAATTATTAGTTCTAATATAACATTTAAAAGCTTAGAAACTATTCTTACATTTTTACTTTAACAAGAGGATATAAATGAATATATAAAGTTAATAGATATAATCAAAAAATTTATTAGAAAGCAAAAGATAAATTAATGTAACAAACAACTATTGATCAATATTTTAATTGATAATTATTTTATTTAAATAAAAATATAATAATGAAGTTAATATTTTGATATCAATTGACTTTTATTTACTTATTATTAATGTTTATATTATGTAAATATATATTTTCTATAAATGTATACCCTCTATAAATGCACGCTAATACCTGGTCTTAAAGAGATACATTTATAGAGAGTTAACTGTAAATCTAAAAAAATAAAGTTTAAAATGAATCATAAGAGCTTTTATATTATTAAATTAAACTTTATAATTAAATATATTACTATATAATATTATTGGGTTTTATTTATTATTAAAATTCATGCTAAAATTTATTGTAATATAGACTCCCGCCAAAAGTTTCTGAATACTTTTTTACCCAATATTAAACTCAAAATTTTTATGCAAAACAATAAAAAGTTTATATAAATTTATTTTAAATTAATAAAGCTCTAAATTTTGTATTAAGCAACTAATACTTAGTCAGGCCTCCTTGCGCAGCAATAACAGCTTAAATTCACTGCAGCATACTATCGACCAAGTCTTCAATAGTCTTTTTTGGAATTTTCTTCCATGCTCTTTTAACATGTCATTCAAGATCAGTAAGATTAGATGGATTTTTCTTTTGTTCACTAATATTTTTCTTTACCTTAACCTACAGATTCTCAATTGGATTGAGATCTGGACTTTGAGCCGGCCAAGGTAATACATGCAAGTCATTTTCAGATGCCATTGCAACCTTTGATTTGTGAGGGCGAGCATTATCTTCTTGGAACCAACCATCACCATTTGGAAATACTCGCCTTATGGTTAGTTTAACATATTTGCGAAGAATTTCAACATGTGAAGCACCAGTTGCAATTCCAGTTAATAGTACAATTAGACCTAAACCTTGTCTTGAAAGCATCTCCAGTGCATTCGACTAGGACTATGCTTTACTGTAGCAGCAATACAAAAAGGTTTCCATTTGTCTTCAGGTTCTCACCACACTTTGCTACAACGATTCTATTGAAATTGAGTAAAAGTTGATTCATCACTCCACATAACTTTTGCCCAGTCTTCCTTTGTCCAGCTTTGATATTCCAAACACTATGCAAGATGAGCTTTCTTATTTGCAGGTGATATGAGAGGCTTTCATCGAGCAAGACAGTTTCTTAATCCAAGCGAATGGAGTGTTCAGCCAATGGTATGATCTGAAACATCCTGCCCAGTTTTCTTTTTCCAAAGCTGCTGTACTCCAGCAGTGCAAAGACGACGATTATTTAATTTATCATTTATTACAAGCTTCTTAAGCCGATTTCGTTGAGATTCCTTAATCAGAGGTGGTCTTTCAGAGCGAAGCTTTGAGCTGGTTGATCCTGTATCATCAAATCATTTCAAAGTGTCAAAATCAGTTGACACTTCACAATTAACAGTCTCTGCAATAGTTCGATAACTGTCACTACGTTGATGACAGTAAAGAATAGCACCACGTTGTTCTTTAGTTAATTCTTGATTTCTTCCCATTGTTATTTACTATTTCAACTATCTTCAGAGAAAAGAAGAAAGAGTTTGTTTGTTTTTATTTTGAGGTAAGTCAAAATAACGCGCTTTTTATTATAAATTAACATAAACAAACATTATAACTTCTTATGACTGCAGTATCATTTGGTCATGTGATATAACGATGTATTTATTTGCATTTAAACTTGGTGTTCGGAAACTTTTGGCAGGGGTCTGTATATAAATTGCAAGTCCTTTGAACCTTTTTCTGTAGGACAATCCCACATTATACATAATATAATTTACTGTACTTGAAAATAGATTATGTTGAAATTGAACTAACCAAAAAAAAAGAAATTCAATCTATAAATCCTATACCATAATAGATTTAATTTTTACATATCGCTAGGAAAGAATAAACGAATCAACGATAGAGAAGGTTAATGACCTAGATTGATTCCTCGTATTAGAAGAAATTACTGCAAACCCAGTTTAATTAAGGATTAATTATTCACGCAATAATTGCTTGCAATCCAGTTTGGTTTCTCGTGCAATTGAGGAATTTTTTTCACTAAAAAAAAAGTGAAAAAAAGTCAGTAACCTAGAAAGGTTTGCCTTCGTAAAGGAAAAATGGTAAGATGTCTTTCAACAATAAGAGAGTTTAATAGTCACGAATGATCCACACGTATACGTCCTCAGGTCTCCAAATAAGGGAAGCGTCTTACAATTCAGAAGGAGTACCCTTGACAAAGGGACGGTTTGGCTTTGCCATTAAATTGCGAACAAGGAACTTACATTTAGCATAGCCCGCCAATTTCTCACGATATAGACAGGAAGAAGGAGTAGGGCTTGGAGTTTGAAGTTTGGAGAAGAAAAGAGGATGAATATCTTGAACGATAATTTAGCTTCACTAAAAACATTCTTTTCCTTTTTCTTTTATTTTCTGTAGTTGTAAGTTGTGAGTAAAATAGTTTTCGCTTTGTAATCTGTTACGTAATTTCTTACATTCAAAAATGAAAGGAACCTCAGAGTCAATATGCCTCTGATACAACCATAGCAGAACTTCTACTTTGCTTGAATGAAAAGTCTTGTGCAACTGTTATTTTCTTGGAACCTTTCGTATTTGTGTTCAAGAATTTCATAAAGATTTACCGGTGACAAAACCAACTGACGGTACAATAGAACCATGAATAACAACCATTAAACGTTCGCTTGTAAATTTATTTTATATTCATTCGTATAAGTTCTTCATCAGATTTTCGCACACTTCCCTCCAACTTTTATGTAATCTATAAAAATAAGTGACTAATGACTTTACTTTCAGAAAGTATTAGGTTTAGGAGTGGCATTTATGATCAAGCAACTTTCATCTTAATTTTTCAGAAACTATGGCTTAAAAACCTTCAACAATTGCTAGTTTAGATCTTTGCACTTTGCTCAAGTATAATCACTTTTTCAAAGACCTACTTTTGCGAGAAAATAAGTCTAAGTAAAACGCGTTATCGATTAAATGATTATTTTTGATTTGAAAAGTAGTTCATATAAATTAAAGAAAATAAAGCCACCAACCTTAGCTTGTTTCTGT
>CAJVPP010003046.1:0-12761 GCA_910592005.1 Funneliformis mosseae
TTTTACCTTACGAACTTTTCTTCTTTTTGCCATATTTGTTACACTTAGCATACAGGTTTGAAAACTGGTTTTAAAGAATCTGCGACTCCGCGTAAGTATATTCGCGTAACATATAAATGATCAGCGATCACAAAAATTAAGTCGGAAATTTTTTTAAAATTAAACTACCCGAAAATAAGCAACACTATAGTAAAAATAGGTTGCTTATTTTCGGAAGAATACGGTATTAGTCGCGATGGATTCAGGAAAGTATATTACATGAAAATACTTATGAGTAGACCTCATATGAAAATTAACATTAAAGAGGAACTCGATGGTTTATATTTGAGCACAGAAGATAATATTAAGGAATATATTGTTGAGAATCCTAGCGACAATCATATTCACACCATTGTGAAACCACCTCCGCCCGCCACCACTGCTAAGTATCTCCCAATGGTTTACCCTCTCAAATTTGCGGATCTTTTATTAATCAGCTTGTTTCTCTGTTTCCATTTTTTCACATTCTCCCACAAAGAACCACCAATGAAAAAAAGGCGCCCTTTGGAAAGAGGAATATCTGTTATTCAAAGTAATAATGAGGTTCAACAGTTCCCTGTGTCGGAATCAATTATGTGTAGACAAAACGTGTTGGTTAACTCGACTTCGGTTAAATAATGGCCAATGTTTCGTATCACGGCCTCGAAAATTTGGCAAATCAATGTTTCTCTAAATGGTTGAATCTTTCTACTTGGTTCAATATAATCTCTTTGAGAATCTGTACAATCGGTTGGTGAGCAATATGGCATCGACACTATGAATGATAGTGTTAAGAGTGCCACTTTTAAGTTAATTCAGTCACTAGCTGACGATAATGAAAATAAGTATGGACAAGTGATAATTCTCATAGACGAATATGATTCACCACTGTTAAATGTCATTAGTATCACGAAAGAAAGCATAAAAATTGCAAATGACAGCCACGGCGTACTAAAGAGTTTTTTTGAAGTAATTAAGGCACTGCAAAGTAAAGTTAAATTTCTTCTCGTAACGGGTATAACAATGTTTGCACATTTAGGTTTATTTCCAGGATTAAATAATCTTAAGGACGTGACATTGAGTAATGAATTATCTGAGACAAACTATTAAATCTCCAAATCAGATCGCTATAATGATGTTTCAGAAAAAATACAATGGTTACTCCTGGGACGGCAACATTAAAGTGTATAATCCATATAGCATTTTGCAGTTTTTTCGAGAATTTTGAATATGAAAATTTTTGGATTCAAAAAGGGAAAACCGAATTTTTAGCTAGATTGATTGGTACGGAGCATGTCATAGATCAAATCACGATAGAGAAGAGATTAGTTGTACCTGACCTTCCCGTTTCATTACTATTCCAAACTGGCTATTTAACTATCAAACAACAGAAAATAGATGATGATGACGAACAGAGTTTAGTTCTCGAAATTCCAAATGCCGAAGTGAAAGAGGCGAACTCTGGGTTCTTGGATAGAGGAGAGTCAAAATTCTATAATCGATTATTGTAGGACATATTCATCGACCATTAATAGCAGTAATGAAAGGTAATTCATTGATAAAATATATGTTTCGTATTTGCTTGAATAATAAAACAACTTTGATGTAAAATTCTTAAATGATAAAATGATTTCATTACATAAGTTCGAGATTCAAATTTTACTTGATATCAAAGGATATCAAAAAACAAAAAGTGGTTTATGAGTTGATGTAAAATCTAAATAAAAAAAAAAGTAAGCGATAACTTTAAAAATTTACCCTTTCCGACGAACTTTATTTATAATTAATTCAAAACTGGATTTCCAATACCTGGTATACGGGTTGGGTTTTGAAATTTGGTTCATTCTTAATTTTTCTTTTTTTTGGAAAATTTTTTAATCCGGATCCAAATTTACAAAAAAATGTAATGGTTTATTTATATGAAAACGAAAAATTGTTATTATTAACGTTAGTTTCTCCCTATTTAAAATTAACCGATTTATGACAGAAGACCGAAAATATAGTATGATTAATTCCGGGAGAATTTAAACTAAAAAAAAAAAATTATTATTTATAATATTAAATCTATAAAATTATTATACATATACAGGGAATTAGTTGGATTCATTATCCTTATATTTCAACCACTTTTTATCAATTCTCAACGCTTGCCAAACGCCATCAATTATCGATCTTGGTCCTCCGACAAACAAATGTTTTTCATTTTCTAACATTTGTGATTTGATGTTGCATAAGACACGAAATGCAATGACCCAACTAACTTGCCCATCTGGTTTTTTATTTACAGATGAAAGGTATAAAGAGGCAGCTTTCAATTGTAACTCGAATATGGATAGTGGATCAACTTCACTTTCGACAACATCAGATCGTCTACTTTTCAAAAATTTAAAAATATCGCTCTTATATTTCTCAACCGGCGGTGTATTTAAAAATTTTGTTAAGCATTCATGATCTATGCTTCTAAACTCTTCACTCAAATTAGATGCATTTGGATTAATATTTAATTGATTCTTTGATGTTGACGGTTGTTCGCTTTCTTTCCGATCCCGATCTTCAAAGGTTCTAGCGTACTTTCTGTTGTAATGCTGTACTACTTGTAACGCATACATTGAAATCGAATTTAGATCCTCTAGGTATAAATCGTCTTCCATTTGTCTAGCACGAATTAATTCATTATACCAGAAATTGTATATATGTGCATCTGGCTCTGATTTAATTTCTATTACCGTGAATCCCTTATTATTTACTAAACTCATCTCATTTTCAATTGAAACGCATAAAACATCCATTACATCTCGAACTCCAAAGTTATTTCCATTGCTTTCTTGTCGTTTCGCTTGAGATCGATTTTTACTTCCCATCCAATGAGGAATGTGAATTTTTTTAAACATCTCACTATCTCTTTGTTGAACACTTTGTTTAAGAGTGAGACCTTGTTTAGTAGCATCGAGAAGTTGTGCGCACATTTGAGCGAGGTAAATTGAATGCTCATTAGAAATTCCGTATTCGGAGGATTGAAGTCTATGCCAATAATCATATAGACCACGTGGCATTTCCAAGTCTTTGAGATAATTGTCTAAGATAATTCCCTGTAATTTGAATTCGATTTGACTCGACTTTGTAGATGTAAGTTCATCGATTGTTTGATTGCTTTCGTCAAAAGCACTTTTAACTCTCGGATCGAGCGGTAAAAGTGGAGAATTTTTATAATGTTTGACGATTTGAGGATCCCAACAGCAGAAAATCTATAAATAAAAATTGTGAGAAAGAGAAGAAAAAATAAATTAACGTTAAACATAATATCAAATTACCTTATCACCATCATAATCTCCTCCACTTATATAGCTTGCTAATGAAAAGTCACCCTTTGAAGCAACGTTTACAGGAAATATCACTACGTTAAAGTAATTACACAGGTGCATATTTTTGACTGCTTTGACTCTAACAAGATCAGAAGGTAAGCAAGATGGATTCCTAGCCAAGATTACTTCATCTTCAATAATTCCAAATGGCAATCCGGTGGATTTATCACGTCCTGCATCGCTGTCTAATTGAATAAAAACTTCACCCGGATTCAAAGTTTTCGTTGGATCAGCGATACACATTAAGACACGAGACAAAGGGATGTCTATTCGATATTTGGTGGAGAGTGACTTTAATTTTGAGGTAAGCACGGATTTTAATTTTTTTGCTAAAAAAGGGCATGTCGAAGGGGTGAATCCTGCTTGTAACATTTGTATGCATTGTTCAGATGGACTATCCGGAAATCCTGACATAGAGTATACATCAGATCCAAACATGAAATCATCATCGTCTGAAAACACTTCCTTGAAATAACCGTTCGAAACCTCCAGTCTCTTTTTCATGATACAGGAGTTATCAGTCACCCATGAAATTAATGTACGTGGATCATCGCAACCGATAACATCGGATTTAATTCTGTCAACGTAATCTTTCATTTTCGTAAGGAAAACCTCAACGGGAACACCACCATGATATAAAACTCTAATGAATTGACTGTTTAAAGTACCAGGTGTTATTGGCGAACTAGCAACATGACAAACCTCTAAAGTTCGTAAATGATCGAACTCATGATCTAAATGATGTTTGTACTTCATTTGAGATTCACGTATCTCGATCCACTTATCTTTAATAAAGTTCTTGCGAGGATCAATGTACCAAACACCTTTTGCACCTCCGATTCTTCCTTGAATTGCGGAAGGGGTTTCTTGACATCCCAAAATTTCACCAACTTCCTTCATAGCGGCCAAAGATATTGCAGCGCAACCATCTGTGAAACAATGACCATCGATTATAATATCTTCAACATAACGAATTTCTTTTGGTTCAAAGATAATTGACGCAGTAGTATTGGAAAATCCTAAGGATATCCGAGAATAGAACTTTGTCACCGTCATGTTTTTGTTAAGCTCCATTGGTAAGTTACAATTAATCACTTGCCAAATCGAAAGGTCAGGAAGGTCCGACCCGCTCGTTGCAAAATAATACAAAGTATCAGATTTAGCATATAAAAATTCATACACTCTTCCTGCTAATGATAGAGGAAATAACAAGAGGTGTTTCAAACTTGATTTTTGCTCATCACTCAAGTTTTCGATGTCATTAATCTTCAAATGAAAGAATCTTTCGGATGACAATAATCTATAATACCTTTTGGAGACACCAACTTTTGGTGGATTTAATGTTAAACATAACTTATTCCCATTGAGTGTCACATTCCCTGAATATAAAACGTGAAGTCTAGGTCCAATTGATGGAAATTCTTTTAAGCTCAAAGTCCAAATATTAGCGAGACTTTGACTAATTAATTTTGCCATTTCAAGATAAATGTTCACATTTGAAAGCTTTGAAAGGTAATCCCTGCAAGCTTCACGTAAAACTTTATGAATTTCTACACCGGATCTAACTTGAATCTTATTCCAAAGACTATATGAGGGTTCAATTGGCCCAAAAGGTTTTAAAATTCGAATGATTTCATGTCTATCCAAAAATGGAATTCCTTCAACGTAATGTTCAAATTCTTCCGGCATCTTTGTTGTAGAATGATTTTGCGTAATCCAAGGATCTTCAAAAGTAGATGAAGCTCTTGATAACGATAACGAAGGTGATGAAGGTGAGGGTAGAAATGTTTCATCTGCTTGATTAAGCGAACTTTCCCATTCTTCATCTTCATCACTATATCCTGGTATGTTGACAGAAACCCTGATTAATTCTTCCGTAAAGAGCTCACGTAATTGTATAATGTTTTTGGAAGTTTCATTAATCTTATTGTGCGTTATAAAACGACGGACTGTAACGTCAAGTAAATCCGGATCAGCTTTTGCGATTTCATTCATGTAAATCCGTTGGTCGTTTGTTATAAATATATCATTTGGGTTACGGCCCGGGACGCTCCTTGTAACCTTCTCAAGGCGACGTGCATATGATAGAACAATTTTGTGAATATCCTCCGGTTCGCTAAAGGGGTTTATAGAAGATGAAGAGGAATCGTTGCTCATTTTTTTACTTTTTTTTTTTTTTTTTTTTATTTTTTCATGAAAAAGATAAAGGTTCACAACAACAAAAGAAAATTAAAGTTTTTGATTTTTTGGTCATTGGTCATATATATATATAAAATTCATGATAAAGTATGATTCGAGTATTGATTTACATTGTACTTTTTTATACACCATCACAAATCAAAAAAGGTAATCTTTATTTTGAACAAAAACAAAATAACAAACAAGTTTAATCAAGTTAAAAACAAGCTTAAACGATGATTATTAAAGCTTATTTTTTTTAAAGGTAACCTTACTCGAGCAGCCAATCTGATTAATTTTTAACTCCGATCACCATTTTAAAATATGATCCAAATTCTATTTTAATTAAAGTTACCATTCGGATCAAGTAAAGATAATAAAGGAAACTTGTATTACAATGATATATTATCTTTGTCCTGAACATCTTTGCCATAATTTTCCAACAATTGAATGAGTATGTATTAGGGATAGGCGTTATTAACCCTGGTTAATTAACCACCGTTAATTAACCAAAAGGATAATTAACTAAAGGTATTTTTAGTTGACCAATCAAAACAAAAGGAAACTTTTTAGATTGGCAAAAAAATTTCATTTTTTTTTGGTTAATCTCTTAATGACGTAACGCTTGCCGGGTGAAATTTTTTACGTTATCATGTGACAATGTTACCTTCTGATTTTTAAATCCAAAAATTTTTTTTATGCAAGCATCCAACAATATATTAGAACCTCAACAAAAGAAAGTATGGAAAATTCGGGTGAATGTACCAAAAATAATACAACAAACGTTGAACATCAGGTTCATAACAAGGCTATGAACGATGTAACCGTCGATTATGAAAACGACGAAGATAGCAGCGAGAACGAAGAGGAGTTAAATTTGTTATTGAAAAAGGCTAAAGAATCTCTACAAGCAAATCAAAGTATAATAAATAAAAAGTGATTGTCGTTTGAATTTGTATTATGGTATTAATATTTTCATGATTAACCATGTTTCGATATATATATGATATATTAGTACAAATAAAGAAATGCGGGACAAGTTTAGGTAATTTTTTTACTTTCAAATCGTCGATATTATAATTACAGAACTAATTTTTTATTTTTTTGTAGCTTTCCAAGTTTGAATGTCGGTATTTCAATTGATGAGCAATTGTATATAAGGAAACATCCTAGTGGTATTGTTACACTTCGACAGGATGAAATCTTTCATGATAATTCGTCACAGAAGAAACAATCGAATTCCAACAAAACTGTATCAATTTCCGATGATGATCAAGACTCATCTGTAAAACTTAGTAAAAAAGAAAGACAAAAGGTATGTTGAGGGGAAAGTGAAAATTAAAAGGATTGAAAATGATGATAAGTCTAATAATTTTAGAGCAGTTAAATGACTTCGTGTTGAAGTTTCATTCTGTAATGTTAAATTTTTTATTAATAGTCATAGTTACACTGATTTAATTCGAAATTTCCTTAATAATTCGAACGAAAAAAAAAATAAATATGTTTATATTTATATTAATTATTAATTTACCTATGATAGTTACGGGAATCAACAATTGGGCCAGGATGGTTTGATATGAAGAAGCCTGAAATCACACCTGAGATAAAGCGTGATCTTCAAATTATAAAATTAAGGAATGTCTTGGATCCAAAAAGATTTTATAAAAAGGATAATTCAAAAGGACTACCAAAATATTTCGAGGTAATTTTTTTCTTATAATAATATCAAGTCTTATTTATGAAATAATATTCAATTTTTTCGTCTATTGAATAGATTGGTACGATAAAAGAAGGGCCAACAGAGTTTTTTTCTTCTAGAATTCCTCGAAAGGAACGAAAGCAAACCATAGCAGATGAATTGCTTGCAGACCAAAAATCTAAGAGCTATTTTAAGAGAAAGTTTTCCGAAATTCAAGAGGTGATTAACCCATTTGTTCTTATTTGATATTATAATTTGTGACTTTTATAAATAATTGACTATTATATATTATAGGTTAAACAAAGTGGTGGCAAAAAATACTACAAGCAACTCAAGAAGAAAAGACAACCTAAATGGGAAAAAGGATTAACGAAATGAGGTTGAAATTCAATGCACTGTTAAGAATAATTTTTACCCACCTATAATAAAATGTTATGTGAGAAAATCGTTTTATTTAACCAAAATTTCTTGTACAAATTTATTTCAATTTTTTTCTTTGTCTACAATTTACGTTAATTTTAATTTTAATAAAAATTATTAATCGATAATAGTAAACTTTATTTTTCAATATAGGTACAATAAATAATTTATCTTTTATAAAATTATTCTTACAAATAAATAAACCTTTGTTGATCTATATAAATTTAAATAAATAAATAATAATAGTAAACTACTACTCACAATGCTTAATCAAATCTCATTACAATGAAAAGTTTAATCATTTACAACTATCCATTCTTTCTTTTCAACATCACTATTACTACCTCCATTGTTATTTTTATCATTATTTTCATTTTCACTATCTTCAACAAGATTTTTACTCTTATTACTACTAGTGTCAGATGACAAATTTGATTTTATACTAATATTAGAAGAAACATTTTTTATTTCCTTTACTTTATAATCACTGAATTCTTCTAAAAATTCGCGTAATTTGTCTCCTACAAATTCCCATCCATGTGCATTATTATGTGCAGCATGTAATGATTGCAAATACCATATTTTAACATCATGTTGCGTATACAATGTACCTTCTCTTACAAATTTCATAAATGTTGGTTCAATTTTTCGATGTTTAATTTGTCTTGAATCTATAATCTCTTGAAATAATGTGACGGAATGAGATAAAGGTATATCATCATCTTTATGAGAGTGAATTATTAATATTGGTATATCATTTAGATGCTGTAAAGATATTTGAAAAATGTAAATAAATAGATTTCATATAACTTAAAAACAATGCACTCGACTGAAATTATTGGTATATACCTTCATATGTTCCATATTGTTAAATCGATGTTCCATTTTCTCCTTAAAATAATCTAAGAAAGGAGAAAAGGCTTTTTATTAATCTTTTACGAAAAAGAAATAAAAAAATTTACTACACAACTTACCTATAACAGCCGGCCATTTAGTGAAGGGTCTTAAAAAAGGTAATCTTCGAAAAGAAGCGATCAACTCAGGGATACATGTGAATGGAGATTCGAGAATAATTGCAAGTGGCGTATTTCCTGCGTTAAAATAAATCTTATATAAATAACGTATAGTTGAAACAATGTTTCAAGTTGCAACGTACCTTCATCACTAAGTTGGCGAGCCAATCTGATCGCAACCCCAGTACCTTAATTTAATATAAGTTAAGCAGCGTTCATCTTAATTGAAATTCTTAAATTCTTTAACGTAATTGTATATTTTTTTATGACTTACCCAACGAATGTCCATATATAATAATCTTTTTGGCAGGGGCACGTTCTAAAATCCAATCCCAAGCTGCTCTCGCATCAATAAGAAGACAATCTTCGGTTGGAAAGCCCTCTGTAAAAGTTAAGTAATGTTTTTCAAAAAAAAATTTTATAAAATTTCTAATCTAACTTGGGATGCTTTACCAGAATCACCAAACCCTCGATAATCAATTGTCACAACATCCGCGGTTGGAAGTGCGATTTGAAGCGACTAAAGTATAAAGGTTATTTTTCATTATTGATTTCGGAATTTACTTACAAAGTTTCCGATTTGTAAATGTTAGTTACCTTATAAGTTAAAACCCTATTTTCTTTACCACGGTTTCCTGAATTGGATATATATATAAAAAAAATATTAGAATTATCACTGCAACAATACCTTTATAAATCAAACTGCCGAATTTTACCTAATTGACCATGGAAATATAGGATGATCAATTCCGAAGACTTCAAATTCTGTTCAAATAATGTTTCAGATTGATCATCTTTCTCTATCTCGAATGCGTGAAATGATGATATAAGTTTTTTTATACTTTGTCTCGAAAGTATATGCCAACCGCCTATATAAATTATTTGAATTTAAAGTAATACTACTATGTAATTAGAAAGATTATACAAATTTAAAATTACGTACCAAGCTTTACATTATCACGAGTTCTAACCCAAATATGACGCGTCGAAAATGCTATATGAAGGGAAGACAGTGTTGGAAAAATTCACATAACAAGTACAAATAATTCAAATTGAGCTTATTTTGCTAACCCTGAAGACCGAAACATTCGGGTTGGTCCAATTGGTCACTACTTGGGTAATTGAGCCAATGAAGAAATACAAGGTAGCTTTGAAACGTGGGGGATAAAACGAACAAAACAAGGCATATCTAACAGAAAAGAAAGTAAAGAAAGTTCAGTTTCAGATGTAACAAAATCAAATCAATAAAACTATTCTAACGTTACCGTATATATAAGTAACAAGATAAATAAGAGCACGACAGCTGTGGTTATCAAAGCTGAAAATAAATGAAATAACATTAAATTTATTGATAAAAGTTTCGCTAAATTTAAAAGGGTTCGAAATTCAATTAATCAACATGTGCGGTACGCGAATTTTAAATCTTAATTTTTTATAAAATTATGCATAAACCTGCAAAAACGTGAACAGCGTGTTTACATAAGCAGTTGAGAGAATTTCCAGCGCTTTCTTTTTTAACCTTTTTTTTTTTCTTTTCTATTTGAATAGTTTATTAAAAATTTGAAGGTAGATAATATGGTAGATAATTCTCCCTTAAAAATAATATCTGAAGAAATATCTATATCTTTAGCTAATAATGACAGCGATAATAATTCTAGTAATGTTAGAAATCTAGAAGTTACCGAGAATTTAACGGGACCTAATATTTGTAAGATCAATTCAACCATCAGATCTGAACTTGACAACACAGAAGAAGAAGATTCGACTTTAAAACGTAATGAATGGTTTTGGGATACAAATTCGGAGCTGATCTTTGCACAGGACGGTAAAACAATAATAGCAGTGGGTCATGCTTCCGTTAAATCAATAGTCCCACTTGAACTTTTACGTCATATATACCTTCCTCAGCAACCACATGATCGTATATTTGATCCGACAACAAGAACCATTTCATATCTTCAACCACGATCATATCTACCTGTTAAATCGTTACAACAAGACGAAAAGAAACGAATTCTAGTAACTGGGGGTGCTGGTTTCGTTGGATCTCATTTGGTTGATAGATTGATGTTAATGGGACATGAAGTTATTGTACTTGATAATTTTTTTACCGGACGTAAAAATAATCTTGCCCACTGGATTAGTCATCCCAACTTCGAGTTAATTCGTCATGACGTGGTTGATCCTTTTTTAATTGAAGTAGATCAAATTTATCATTTGGCTTGTCCTGCATCACCACCTCATTATCAATATAACCCTATTAAAACTGTAAAGACTAGTGTAATGGGCACGATCAATATGTTGGGTCTCGCCAAACGCGTCAAAGCTCGATTTTTGTTAACCTCTACATCAGGCATGTATTATTATTATTATTATTATTATTCTTTTTTGAATTATGATTTCTATATTTATATTTCAACTCGTTCTCCGTTTATTATGGATGCTATACAACTTTTGAAATCTTCTCATTGAAATTGATATAAAATCTGGTAGAAGTGTACGGTGATCCTGAAGAACACCCTCAAGCAGAAACATATTGGGGCCACGTCAATCCAATCGGACCAAGAGCATGCTATGACGAAGGAAAACGAGTTGCAGAGACTTTAACATATGCTTACATGCATCAAGACAATGTTGATGTTAGAGTTGCTCGTATTTTTAACACTTTCGGTCCTCGTATGAACGAAAACGATGGTCGCGTAGTCAGTAATTTCATCATGCAAGCTCTTAAAGGAGAGGAGCTCACCATTTATGGAGATGGTCTTCAAACGCGTTCTTTTCAGTACGTACATGACTTGGTAGATGGCATGATTTTATTGATGAATAGAGATTATATGGAACCTGTTAATTTGGGTAATCCAGATGAATATACAATACGTGAATTTGCTGAGCTTATCCGTAGTGAGGTTAATAGTTCCTGTAAGATCAAGTCTTTACCCGCACCAACAGATGATCCTAAAAAACGGAGACCTGATATTTCAAGAGCAGAACAAATTCTTGGATGGAAACCTAGATGGCCAGTAAAACAGGGTATAGGAGAAACTGTCAAATATTTTCAAAGGCAAATGGAGGCGGGTCTTATATAATAATTAATTAGGAGGGAATTTAATAAAAACTTATAGTATTGATTAATCTCTGGCAGATTTAGGTTTTTCTAATATAAATATAAATATAAATATTAAAAAAATAATGATCATGGTCGGACTGAGATTTATTCCTGCATGTAAGTTTGTTTATTTTATATTATAAATAAAAATTTAACATTTTATAAATAAATTATGCAATTTTTTTTAATCTTTTATAATCTTATTAGCAATAACAAATATTAAGAATATTATCATGCATGTTGAATTATTATTAAATCATATTCTAAAATTGCAGAAATAAAATTACAATAATGAATGAAATTAATTTTAAATTCTTTTGACTATGTAATTATCATTGATTTTGTTATTTCTTTTTTCCTATACAATATAAAAAAACTATCATAAGAATCATTATAATTAAAATGATTTATAAGAGAAAGAAAAAAAATATTCATATTACCAAAAGTTAGCCATTTCGGCAATTTTTTTGAAGTTTGGCTCGATGAACTTTCTCCGCGAACGTGTGATCGTTGTCCTCGAGCCATTCCTTCCTGATTTTGTTGACGCGAAGGTTCAGATAGAACATGAGCGCCTTCATCATTGGATGAGAAAGATTGTTCAGGAACGCTAGTTGAATTAGTAGTAAGATGCGGAATATCTTCTCCAAGTTTAAGATATTCATCTGATAAAATATGACCTGAATCTACTAAAACAAAATACACCTATTAGTTTGATCATCAACTAAATCTTCCAAGACCAATTTAAATATATTAATATCGAACCTGAAAATTTTTCTGTCCAACTAAAATATATAACTGAGGCAGGTGTCAATTCAGCATTATATAAAGATATAGACATATCTAAAAGTACATTTTTTGGAGGACTCGTGTCTGTATAATGAATTGAGTTAAAGAAGTTACAAATTCACAATTTGTATTTTAATAATGTATCATACATTTTAAAAATCATTCGTAATAAGAAGGAT
>CAJVPP010003047.1:0-12755 GCA_910592005.1 Funneliformis mosseae
CAAAAATCTTTTTTCCCAGTGATAGTGATTAACATATAGTTGTGATTATAAAAAGGGTAAATAAATATTATATTTTTAGGACATTAAAATTAAGTGATTATAGACAAGATGTGATTATAAACAGGGTGATTATAGACAGGTCTGACTGTAGTATCTGAAGTTATTAGATTGCCTATTAAAAAATCTTAGATCTTAATCTAATTAAAAATTTATAAGTAATTTTAAAGAGACGTATGGAGAAACAGGTTAACATATTATTAGTAAAAAAAATTAATCACTATAAATGATTTTCTTCATAGAATTAAAAAAAGTAGGAGAAAATTGAATCTGAAATATTTATTAATTTAATTGTAGTATATCAAAATAAGTAATTAAGGTAATAATAATAAGATAAGTTCTTAATTAAGCTTAAATAACTTTTTTTTTATAATAATAAAGAATATATTTTAATTTTTATATAATTTTTATTTATTTTCAAAGTATAATAAATTAAAATATGATTTTGAAAACTTTTTTTATACACTGTATTAAAATTTTTATTATTTTAATAATTAGAATTATCTTATTTATTCTAATATCTTTATATCATTATTTTAAAAAAATATATTTTAAATTCAAATTCTAATAATTAAATAAGAAAATGAATATTTTTAATTCATTTGTAATATTTAAATCTAATCTTTTTATTTATTTCTTTAGCTATATTTAATTAAAAAAATATTCCTTTTTTTTATTATTTAAATCAAATATTTTATTATATACTTTTTATATTTTTATATTATCTCTATTTTTATAAACTTAAAATAATTTTTTTGTAAATTTTGATATTTAAAAATTAAAAAAGATTATTATCTATATAATTAAAATTTATTTTATTATTTTTAAATAAAATTAATTTATAAAAAAAAAAACATAATATTAGTTAATTTATATATTTAATAATATTAAATATAATTTCTAGTAATAATAATAAATTAAAAATATAATATTTAAAATATATTAAAATATTAAGTTATTAATTGAATTAATCAAGAAATATAACAAAAATTGCAATTTTATTTATATAATATTTATATATTTTTTTTAATACTTATATTATAGATATATTTATTTATATTAAATTTCTAAAAAATATAAATAATACTTATTTATTTAAATAAAATTTTTAATTATAATTAATATTTATAATATTATTTTTGATTAAGACTAATTTTCATCTAAATGATTCATGTAAAATTTCACCTACTTATAGAATTAGAATTATGTAGAGTTTGATTTAGATATAGAATTAGAGTTTGTTAGGATTAGGTTTAAGATTAAGATTTATTTATCACAATATATTACATTCCTTTATTTTTTATTTTTAATAATAATCAAGAAATTTAGAAAATTTTTATTGTAAAAATTCTATTTATCATTAATTATATATTACATAGGTAATTTCACTTGAAAACCAGTTAGTAAAGTCATTATTTTTTTAGTAATTAATTGAATTGATGATTTTGTGTTTATTAAATTATTATTTAATAAAAGTTATAATAGTTTAATAATTATTTGTTATTGAGAATAAAATCAATTGAATATAAAAGTTTTCAATTTAAAAGAAAAATTCTAAAAAAATTAAAATTTAATATATTATATAATTTTATATTATTATATATAAAATCTGATATGAAATTTAACAATCATAATTTTAATACTATAAATCCTAAATTATAAATTCTAAAATTTATAATTCTAATTAATATAAATTCTAATATAATATCTTATAAAAACATGAATATACATTTCAATTTCATAAATATTAAAATGTTTAAATTCATTTTATATCACTTATGTAAATAATAAAATAAATAAAATATAAAAAAGATATAAATAACTAAATAACTAGCTATAAAATCTAAGAAATATATTAATCTTAAATCTAACCCTTAATTTTAACATTAATTACTTTAATACTAATATGAAATTTTAGAACTTATTTTCTAATTTTTACTTTTATAACCAAACCAATTTTTATACAAATTAGTTCAGATTCGGATCATATGAAACAGACTCAAAGGATTCAATGAAATATCTGATTATATGAATGATGATTAGTTATAAAAAGCTTTTTCTGGCTTAGTTAAATACAATTTTTTTTTCCAATAAAAATAATGAAAGAAAAAGATGCGTCAACACAACAAATCACAATAAAATTATCACCTATAAGTCAATAACTCTATGTACCATAGTCAAAAACAAAAATCAATACACAAACTTGACTTAATAATTGATCAATCACTCTTTTAAATTAATTCATCATCGCATTTATTTAAAAGTATTCAATCATTTAAGCCAAATTTAAAAACGAATCAAAGAATTCATTGTATTAAATTAAAGAATTTGCCTAATAAGATAAATAACAAATTATTATAGAAATGATAAAAATTGAAGATTATACAAATTTGGTTTGGCCAATTTACATAATGCGACTCGATCTATCGTTCTAAAATGATCTTTATTATTCTCGGAAATTTTTTCTTAAATCATTTTTATTTCATAAGATATCTATAATAATGAACTTTTTGATGAATAGCATTATTTACTTCTAACCTAAATATACTAATTTATAAAATTATCCTTTAATTTAACATCTATTCTTGAAAAGAATTAAAAGAATTTTTTTTTTTTAACCATTCATAAAGATTTGATTTTTAATGATGTCAAATTTTTAAATTAATTTAGTTTCATATCGGAATTGCAATAATAAAAATAATTAATATAGTAAGAATAGAAAAAAAAATTAATCCATATATTTTATACAAGAAACCTTTCAAGATAGATCAAAACCAACATCAGCATTTATGGCATATGACAATTTCCTAGATAAGATGTATAAAATATATTAATACATGATACAAAGAAAAAATTACTTCAAAACTTTCATTACATACTCCCTTAAAGTATTTTCATCAGAATAAGCTGGTAGCTTTAGTAAATTAACGCAAGTACTGGAGGAAGGTAATCGAGTTCCTGATCCAGCTTTACGTATACTGAACTTAGGATGAAGTTCCTTAAAACCAAGTAAAGGAGGTCGAGAACACGAAGTAACAAATTTTATTAGTTTTTGTTTTTGTTCTTCGGGAAATTCAGTTACAACTTTCCAGAAATTAATAATGACAGGGTCATCTTCCTTGTAATCAGAATATTCTGTATTTTGTTTTAAATCTTCAATATTTATCGGAATATATGCTCCTCCAACAAGTATTTGAAGTTCTTCCTATTTCAGAAGCATAAATAAAAATTAGAAATTCATTCTGATATAAGCTTTTTAGATATCATTTATCTTACCTGATTAAACATCATTAACCATTTTTGATTAATTAAATCTAATAATCCTCCAAAGAATGCTCCGCATTGAAGTTCTATTTGTTTATTTAATCTATAATCTGCCACCCTATGTATATAACTAATACGGTTTTCATTGGTGACTGGTATATCACTTCCTCCTGGAATAAGTTCAATAGTTCGAGATACTCCAAGCTCTATTTAAAAAAATAAATAATAATAATAAAAACAAAATAAATATTTAATATCGGTGGCAAAAATTTGTAATTTTGAGAATACACACCATTATTTACAACAGTGAAATTAAGTGATAAATCCGATTCAACATCGCCTTGATAGTTTTTTAAATATATAAGGCCCTGATACAATTCTGGATCAAGAGAAGGCAAGTCATCCACTACAAAATTTACAACATGCAAGTAAATAAAAGATATATTTGTTAATATATCAATTGAAAGTTACGTACAATATGATGTTCTTCCTAGCCATTTATTTAAAAAGAAGCCGGCAAATGCGGCATCAACCAAAATTCCTTCATATAGAGCTTTGCCTAATATACGACCAATAAATCCATAGTAACTAAGTTGCTCTAAGAAAAAAATTTTAGATATTTGAAAATCATGAATAATCACAGGTTATTAAATTTCTATCAACTATAGAAATATTTTAAAAACCTTGACTGGAAAATGCATATGGATTAGGGTATAAAAGTTGTTCCTTAGTACTAAGGAATAACCCGTAATTTGTGTCAAACGCAATACGTGTCAACCTATGAACATCAAATATATAATTATTAAAAGAGAATATTAATAAAGCTTTATTAAAATTTAGAAAGTCCACTTACGAAGTCAAAAATTCCTTAAATAAGCCACCACCATCAATACCAGCTTCTTGCATTCCAAATTCATCAATGAATTGAATAGCAATCGGACTTTTCAGTCCGGAACCTAATGCATTAAGGTTACTGAAACCATCTTCAAACACAGAATTTCGTCTAATTGAAACACGTGCACGTGGCTGCATAAATAAATCGGCACGATTAATATTCCTGAATGTTAATACAAAGAATTTTAATTAATTATAAAAAAAAATTTAAAAATTTAAAAATTTAAAAAGAAAAAAAATTATTATTATTACCGTTCACGATCATTCTGAACAAATTCTCTAAAGATTTTAACCCTCTCCTCAAATGGTATTACAAAAGGAATATTATACAAGATTCCAAGTCTCGGGCTAATATTCGCTATCTGCATCTTATCTAAGTTACAAGCTTCATCATCACTATCATATTCAAGATCTTGCTCATCTAAAACTACAATTTTCACAAAAACATTCATGTCAATCTCTGAAGTCATTAACCAGTGATCTGTTGGGGTGAATTGACGGCGAGAACTAAAAAAAAAAAAAATTATTTGAATTTTTTTTTTTTTTTAAAAATAAATAAATAAAAAAAAAAAATAGTTACTCTCTCGCATGAATCTGCCGCAATAGTTTGGTAACAATATCTCTTAGATAATATAAATCAATGCAACTACTTTCAATTCTGACATCCATTTTTAATGGAGGACTATTGTTCCTGTTCCAATATATCAAAAATCCCACATGCTAATGATAATTAAATAAATAAATATATATATATATAATGTTTTAGTTAATGAGATATATAATATTTCTTCAATAAAATTTTTATGCTCATTAATACCTTCATACAAGTAGACATCTTGATGATTTCTGATAACCTTAACGGATTTTTACGCTCATCAAAAAATTCATCGTCACCCATAGTAAACAAAACTCTACTATATACCTCACAGAGTAAGGCAAATAAACCCCATTGTTCAGAAAAAGTGGGATCTGAATATACGAAAATACGGATTATAAATCATTTTATTCATTTTAAAAATAAAAGAAAAATCCTATTGAATAATACCCGTCATTGTGTTTGAGTTTGATTTGTTATTTGTTAATAATTGAGCCAATTCTGTATTTTCAAATGCACCCCATAGCAAACTAACTACAGGACGTTTTCCATAAATCATGTTGTTTAATAGGACAACTTTCTTGGACGGCCATCGAATCATTAAGGTTATAAAAAAATTTGAAACTCCAAAAATGGCCGAAGAAGCTACAAGTGCGAAAAATGAAGCCAAATGCTCCTTATCAAACAAGCGAGAAATCCACTTTAAAATTCGTGGATCAACTTTAGGCAATGCATCTAATTCCGGACTATTGGACATCGCTACATCTCCATCGTCATCATCATCGTCCTCACGAATGATAGAACCTGAAAATTTAAGATCTGTCAAGAATCTTGTAAGTTACTATTAATGAATATAATAATTCTTCAAATACCATTAGAGTTTTCAGATTTGTCAATTAATAGCTGAGTTGGAATTCGTAATGCTAGGTTTTGAATTGTTTTCATATAAGCCAACTGTTAAAGAATTAAATAGGAGAGTAAGTTATCAAATATAGGTAACAAAAAAAAATAAAATAAAAATGTTGCAACTAACGTACCATCACATTAATCTTCATTTTTGAAACCTTTTGATGTGCAAATGCTAGCAAATTTCCAAATAGTACACATCCTTGTTCTATATCCTCTACAGCTCCAACCATAGTTGACAATTTCAGAATAATATCATTCAATGGTAACCGAGAAGAAAATATTTTTAAAGTTTCAATATTGATCCGATTCGGTATTAGTGGAATTGTAAAGATATGAGTGATAAAATTTTGTAGAAATGAATCATAGATTTGGTGTGAAGATGATGAAATTTGTAAAGGGTGCAAAGCAAGTTCAACTAAAGGTAGTATTACAGGATTATCTTTATCTTCTATTTGCTAAAATCAAAATGAAACAATAATAGTAATAATAATAATAAGTAAGTATACCATGTATACACTTTAGAATTTTTAAGCTATAATGAAATTACCATGCTGATCAAAATATTTCTCAATTCTACGTATAAGCCATTCTTTACAAGGTATTCTAAAATTCCTTGATAGAGTTCTCTGCAGATCAGATATAAATTATTTCAATAAAATGTTTAAAAATCATTATATTCACAGAAACATAGAACAAAAGAATTTACACTAACTCTCTATTAATATTCTGAATTTTTTGATACTTTGAGATGTTCATGGTTAGAAGCAACGTTTCCAAATTATAGATACTTTGATCTGGTTGCCTAAACAATAAGAATTTCAATATAAATCTCGAGTAAAAGGACAATAATGATCTTGCTCTAAACAAATTATTACATAGTATTAATTTCAAGATTTTTGAGAAATATGAATAAAGTCCGTTTTAATTGGTAAGTCCACAAATCTCGTAAATCATCGTAGTAAAATGGAAAGAAGACTGCTTCTAAACCTATTTAAATAAAAATAAAATTAACCAACGCTTTGATTAAACAAAAATTTACATTATGAAATTACGATGCACCTTTTGTTTGTTTCCGCAACATTTGATTCAAGTTTAATTTTCTTTGAGCATCATAATGCGAACGGTAAAAAAAGAGAAAGCTGCGCACGAGATTAATCAAATTCAGAGCCAAATCACGCTCAGAATATACATTATTTATCATGAATTTGATTTGTTGATCCCAAGATTTGCGCTCATTATCACGAAACGTTCCAGCCGTAGTTCTTCCGCGATAAAAAGCCTAAACGACCAAATTAATATTAATCAAATTCCCAGTACGTTTAAATTTGTCACCGTATGAAACATTAATTATGTTCTAGATACCTGAATTTTGATTGCTGACTTTTGCTTTAGTCGCTCTTTCTCTCTAGCTTTACGTTGATCGTGAGTTTTTTTCACGAGTGCTTCCCTATCTTCTTGTTGTCTTCTCCCCCCAAGGTTGATAGTTCGACGTGACTTGTAGTGACCTTCGAATGAATTGATCATTAGGAAAATATACTGGTTTTTACTTAACAAAAATATGGTATTCAATATTCTTGATATTATTGACAACCTTTACAAACTGAAAGTGAATGCTACCCCAACTCGTTTTTTTTTTTGAATATTTTGACAGGCTTATATAGGATGATGATCTCGACATGTATGATGAAATCACATGAAAAAAATGTAAAAATTCCGTCCACTTAATTTTAATTCTATGTATCACATAAAAGCTTGCATAAATTTCAAAAAGTCGGTTTTTTGATTTTTATATCTTTGACCTTTTACTTGTACTGTAAGTGCAAGAATCTTTTTCGTTTATGCATCTTTTCGTGGCTTATTATTGCTAAAAAAGGCTAGAAAGATATAAAATATTTCCGGTTGTTTTCTTATTTTCAAGTGAGTCTTTTTTTTTTTTTTTTTTTTTATATAAATTTGCTTAATAATTTTTATTTTACTTCATTTATTTTCCAAGAATTTGATTTTGATCTTTTGATTCTTCTTAAAGTATAGTAAGATTACAATAAAAAGATCATTAATAATTTCTATTTGGGTGAGTTGCTTTTAATATTAATATGTAAAACTAACAACCGCAATAAAGAATTTTTTTTTCATGTAACAGCTTTAAAAATATAATTAATAAAATAAAATAAAATCTTTTTTTTTTTCAAATTTTTTTTTATTTTAAAAATTGTATTTGAGTTTGTTACTGGTTGGTATTTGTATAATTGTATATTCAATATTGCGACGTAAACTGCAATATAGTCAAGTTTTTTGATTATTGTCCATCTTTAGAAATATTTAAGTATTTGTGATACTACTACTGTAAACTAACAAAATATATATTTAAAAATTTTCTCTTTTTTTTTAAAAAAATTTTTTTTGAATTTATTACAAGATATTTTTATATTATAAATTTTTTCAAGAAAAGTTTGTTAATAGAAATGGGATCAAGACTACCAGCAGATTGCCTACGCGAGATATTCGAATTTTTACATGATGACACAAAGTCTTTACATTCCTTTCTACTCATAAACCGACTTTGGTGCGAAACAACAGTTCCGATCCTTTGGAGGAATACGAGAAATTGGTTATCGAATTCTCATTTCAATGATAAATCAACGCAAATTCTTTTCACCACATTGTTGTCTTGCCTTCCGGAAGATTCGAAAAAACTCTTATCTGACAACGGAATCATAATTCCACCTCCAACCGCGCAACCACCATTATTTGAATATGCGGCATTTTGTCGTCGGTTATATTATAATGATATATGTTACATTGTCGAAGTGGCAATTGGGGATCGTCAATTAGGCAATTCGAGAAATTTATATGGCAAACATCTTATCAAACAAGAAATGTTTCGAATGTTTTTAACTCGATGTTCGACAATTGATTTCCTTGATATTTCTGATCGAAATGTACCCGATTTACCTTTACCATATTTTGCGGGAGCCGAAACAAGTTTATCGCATTTGTGTGAATTACGATGTAACATGGAAATTCCTCCATCAATATTTTATCGTATGGCTCAAATTTGTAGGAATATTGAATCATTATTTATTGGATATTATCCTTTTGATAATGATGGTTTAGCTACTTTAATTGAGGTTCAAAAAAGGTTAAAATATTTCGAATGTCAATCTCAAATACGTTATACCGAAACATTGGAAGATAAGCCACCATATGTAAATATAGCTTCCGCTTTAGCGACATGTTCTAATACGTTAACGAACCTAACATTCGGAGGGGATTTAATATGTATTCCATCATCTACTATAGCAGAAATTGTTAATTTACAAGTATTAAAATTGGATTTTAATCATTTTAATCGTAATTTGAATGAAGAAATTTTGGAAAGTTTAGAATTCACGGCATTCCCGAACCTTAAAATGTTAAAAATGGGAGGAATACTTGCACCTTTAATTATGTTGGGAAGATTAATAAGAAGGACGAGAAATAATCTTGAAAGTATTTCATTACATGGTTGGTCAAAACCCGACCCCAAACCAATAGGAACGTTTAATAGAGTCGTGGCTCAATACGCTCCCAAATTAAAATATCTTACCACTTGGTGTTTTGAAAATAATTTTAGTGATATTGAATTTATATTGAATTCATGTGAACATTTGGAAGGTTTAACTATTAGAAGCCTTGATAATCCACTCGATGGTGACCTTTTATTTGAAATGTTGGGAAATTTATGTCATGAAAAATTTTCCAAATTACGAATAGCAGGAAAATGGACTTTTACCCCTAAAGGATTAAAAAAATTTTTTGAAAAAAGAAAGAAAAAGAAAAGATCTTTTTCGTTATATATCTGTGATTGTTATGATGAAGTTGATAGTTGTATTGAAATAACAAAAAGTCATAATCAAGTTATTGAAAGGTATAAGGCTGAAGGTATATTGAAAAATTACAAAATAGAATATGATTTTACTGGGGACTTTTAATTATTAAAACTAGGTGAAAAAAAAAAAAAAAAATAGAATTAATCATAATTCTTTTTGAGTTTATAACGAATGCACCTACTTTACCTACGATTGTAGCACCATTTCATTTTTTTGGGGGAGAACCTTAATTGTAATAATTTACGATAATTTTTCTTAGAAAATTGAATTTGAAAAGGTTTGATTCGAATGAACAATTTCAAATACTTTATTGACAAATACAATGTGATTTTTATTTCGATATTTTGTATATAAAGTCTTTCAAAGTGAAATTATTGACAAACGTTCGTTAAAAAAGAGAAAAAGTTTTATTTCCACAACCAATGGTAGATCTTCTGAAGACATATCATTTAGTTGTAATGTTGGATCAAAAGATTGATATGACAAAACAAGGTCTTACAGAATTGTTTGATTTTATTGTTCCTAGAGTCCAAATCTGTGCGAACTTATCATCCCATCATTGTATAGTATCATGCTACACTATGAAAATAATACAAATTAGTTATATTTGACGACATTTGCTTCTTTTTATAAGAAATTTGAAAATTCGAATTTTGTCGATCGTGTGTTGATTTCTGTGTTTCACAAAATATGAAATACCGGAGTCATGACGCAATTCAATTCCTAAATTTCAATAAAAAATTTTTGATTAATATTATTACGGTTAGTTCTCTAGGTTACTTATAAGTTATAAATGATTGAAGGTTAATTTATTAAAGAAAAGTGAAATGTTTATGGTTTATGAAACAAATAAATACTGTTTTACATTAATACTCTAATTGTTTTTAATAAATTAAAGCTATTATTTTAACAAAATACATTTTGTTAGCTAAACAATTATATCTGATCTGTATTATATAAAAATTTAATATATTAGAAAAATCAGATTCTGAGAATTTGTTTTTAACTAAAATTTAGAACTTATTACATTTTTAATCTAATAACTTTAAAAAATAGAATCAAAATTTTATTCTTTTCATATAAAGTAATTTACTTTTTATATTTTTTTTATTAATATATCAGAATAAGATAATATTATTATTATAAGTAATACTTTCTATTAAAATCTTTTTAAGTCTCCTATTTAATACTAAAATCTATAAAGATAACTTATTACTAAGTATATCTTATTAAATTATTATTTAATAATAGATCATTTAATATATATAATATGATTTTTAGTTAAGCTTTATTGGATTAATAAAAAAGAAATTTATTTTTAATTATAAAATAATCATTTTTGATTATTATTATATCTGAATAAATTTAATTTTTATTTATATTTACTGAAATCATAAAAATAAATAATTATTTTATTTATATTATTAAAATAATATAGAAATTAAACTTAATCTTTAAGTATAATTAACATTAATTAATAATTTAATTAGCTAATTCTATATATATATTATATATTTAGTTATAATAAAATTCTTATAAAAATTGTATTATATATCTTAATTAAAATTTGAATTTATGTTTATAATAACTTTAATAAAATATTATTATATTATTAATAATTAATCATATTTTATACTTTTTTTTAGTAAATATTATTTAATCAAAAAAATTTTTTTATTATTAAAAAACAAATTTTTATTTTTAATAAATATATAAAATAATTTTTTAAAAAAAATAAAAATAAAAAAAATAAAAAAAATAGATAAAATAAATAAAATAAAGAATAATTTTTAAAATAATTTTTTAAAATTATTTATCTGATCTATTTACTACATTTTTTATTTTAAATTAAAAATATATTTAAATATAATTTTATATTATTCTAATTATAAATTACTTTATAACTAATAAAAATATAAATATATTGTATATATAAAAATAATATATAATTATCGTTTTTTATAATTACACTTCTTAGAACTAAAAATAAAAGTTGATTATAATAAAATGTGATTATATAAAAAAAATTATATATATTATTATTAATTATTAGTTTTAAAAATGTATAATTATAAAAATAATATAATTATAAAGGATTTTTTATATAGTATTAATAGATATTAATTTTTATAAAATGTGTACTTATAATAAAGGATTTATATAATATGATTGTATAAAGAATAAATATAGAGGGATAATTGATATTTAAATAAAATAAGATATAAAAATTATATTATCTAATATTATATACTCTTAAAAATAAGCATCTTTTTTTTATTATAAGAGCACTTATTTTTGAGATATTTTTTTTTTAAAATAAAATTTTTAATTTTTCTTTTCATTTTTTAATTAAAATAATTATTTAATATATATGATGATCTTTTAAAATAGAATTAATATGTATTATACATCTTAAACATATTATGTATTTGCACTATTATATATAAATCTATTTTAAACTTGTTACTTTTATAAATGTTAAAGTCAAATATAAATATAATTCCTATTTGTTAAATAAAAAATTATTATTACTTACACAAAAAAATTAAGTAGCAAGTCATTTTAACTTAATATTAATATAATTAGAAATGAATTCAAAATAAAATAAACTAAACTAAAGCAGTAAAAAACTAGTTTAGATTAAAAATCTTTTTATTTTAAGACTAAAAAACTATATAATTAAATAATTAAGCAAAAAAAAAAAAAAGATTTAGCAGTAACTTATGTAATTATAAAAGTTAATATATTAGAAATTTTGAAATAAATAATATAATAGTAATACTAGTAAATACTAGTATTATTAATATTAATAATAGTAATAGCATTATCAACAGAATTAATTCTAGTAATAGTAATAATAACAGAAAATTTAAATATTCATTAGATATCTTTATTTTTGAAAAAGTATAAATTAGCTTAGCGAAGACAAATTATAGGTTAAAATTTTCTATATAAATTAAAGAAATATTAAAAAAATTTAGTTAATTTATTATTCATTTTAAAATTAAAAATCCTTTAAATTACATAATATTATTATGATCAGTTCTTTAAGATGCTTATAGGTGATAAGTAAAGCAATATTAATAGGTAGTAAGCAGAAGGTTTAATTTGATATTTAGATTTAGAAGAGTGTCGGTAAATTAACAGTTTATTTAATAACTATAACA
>CAJVPP010003048.1:0-12753 GCA_910592005.1 Funneliformis mosseae
TGAGACAATAAACGAACTTTACCATTTGAAACAAAATATTGCATCATGTTATTTTGAAATAGATTAATAAATAAATAAGTATTATTAAAATAAATCATAAAACAAAATGATTTGTCTTTATACTGGAAGGGCCCTTTTCGTACAACCAAAATTTATATAAAATGAATCTTTTCTTCCACCACCTTATCGAATATGAAAATCGACAAATTGACAACAAAAAAACAATTATGTCTGATGTTTCCGTCTCGTTTCCGTTTTCGCGCTATTCGTTAATATGACATTTTTATATATAAAAAATACAAGAATTTCATAATAAGATTAAGGCTTAGCTGCCTCTTTTTTTAAAAAAAAAAAAAAAAAAAAATTGTCTTATGTTTCCGTTCCCTCATTAATATGAAACCCAAAAGAAAAAATTTTTTCTTATGTTTCCGTTCCCTCAAAATATGATATTCACATAAACCCTCTATAATATGACATTTCACATACCCCCCAAAAAATTTCCCTCACAAAAAAATATTTTATGTTTAATTTCTTTTTTTCTTTTATGTAATTAAATTTAATATCTTTTTTTAATATGTTCTATGAATTTTTTTTTCCTTTATTTTAAATAAAATTCAAGTAACTTCGCTGACAAGTTTTTTGTTTTGAACTATATAAATTTCGCAGTAACCAAAAATGTAAATGATCACTAACAGAAGTAAATTATGATTGACAGCTGTACACAACATACTGTATGTGGAGTTATAAATAAACGATTAAAAACAGATCCAGGCGATCTGTTTGTTCGCGATTTTATTAGCTAGCAAAAATGCCCTAGTTTTTCAAATTTTCCTAATATAAATTAATTTTTGATTTGTAGCGTATTTGAATTTTTTGAACAAGTTTATTTATCTCTATAAATGATTGCACTTCTCGAAAATAATCTCAGGTTATTGATAATAAAAGAAGGGTCAGAAATGACGTAATTTTCTAAGGGATGACATTACTATATGATTTCTTTATTAGTCCGGAGCGTAAGCGAAGGACTATCTATGTACGAGCGATACATAGGAATAAGATCACGTGATTGTTTGATATCGTGGCATCCTTAACCTTGTAGACCTTTATCCTAAACCGCAACTGTATATGTCGCGTGATATATACTTTAAAAATATTTATTTATACATGGGGTTGAACGTCCAGTATCTAGGGGTTAGATAAATAAACGGGGGTCCAACTCATAAGTTACACGGCCTGATCATTACCGCCGGAACTGATGATTCAGAAAATTGTTACACAAATGTACAAAATTTAATTATTTCGACGCGCATACATAGAGAATGGCAGCCGATCCTACAAGTTTATTCAATATAGGCGAAGTGTTTTTATTTAAATTGGGGCACTGTAGCTTTTGTAAATGTTATTTTATTTCTTGGAATACGCTTTAATTTGCTTTATTATTTTATTTAATGCACTTACAAGACGCTATTTCATGTTATTTGTAGTGAATTTTTAGTAATAACAGTTTAAGTTAATTTAAACTGCAAAATTTGTCCTTTTGATATGGCCTCTTCAGAGAAAGAAGTACCTTTTTTTAGATGTTTCAAAATAAAGATATTAAATTCTTTTTCCTTTTATCATTCACACTATCTCCAAATGCCCAAAGTAACCATTGTAATTCATTTACTAGAAACATTTTTGAGAATAATTCTTTAGCATTATCTAACTGTGCCCAAATTTGAAGTTGTATTAATCTAAGCATAGGATCTTTTGGAATATTAGATTTCTTCATTGATGTATATTTATTTTCTGAAGATTGAGTATCATTACGCATGGCTTTAAGATTTTCTTAAAGACTTGAGATACCTTTCTCAGAAATAAGATCATTAAATTTTCGCCAGAACTTTTGCCTACTTTCATATAAATAAAAATAATTCATTCATAAAGAAACATTTTAATATCATCTTTTAATTCTTGCTTTTCAGTATTAATAGATTTATACATGAAAATCTGCTGACTTGAAATAATGAAAAATGCATTAAAAGATTCTAATAATAGTAAGTTATATAATAAACTATTGTATATATATTGAAAAATATTAGGACTAAATTCCTTGTGCTTTTCAAATAAGAGTAATATTAATGATCCATTTCATATATAAATTCTAGAAACTCGTGACCTGAAATTACATTTGTTATTTAAGATTGAAAATCCTGCTTATAAATAACTTATTCTGAATTTAGAATCTTAAGATGAGTACAAATAGTTTTAAATTCAGAGTGTGATTTTATTGTATTGTCATTTTTGGTTAATTTATAAATGATCTATCTTACAATGTAAGAGAATTTTGAAGCTTCCTACTAATTCTAAAACAATAATTTTTTTAGGCATTAAATGACTATTTGCTGAGAAATAACTTTATGAACTAATTGTTATCTGAAGCAAATTTTTTAAAATAACTTTAATTTATTAGATTTGAATAAAATTAAAAAATTAAGTTCTATTCTGAAATGTATCATAAAAAAATACACTTGAATTTATTTTATTGATTATATTTAACTTTAAATATGAGCTAAACTTATTTTGAAAGTTAATTTAGTAAAGTCTTTTTTGGGTTAATCTATTACTTTTACAAATTAAACTAAGTATATGCAGTGAATATTTGGTAGCTTGAGTTGCATTTTTTTAAATTTATCTTTTTTATTTTATTTTTTTTATTTGTGATATAGCAAAAAAAAGAAAAAGAAAATTTATAAACTTATCTTATACTTTTGATGTAAAAGATTCAGATTATTCGTTTATTATAGAAATTAATTAAATAATTAATCAATAAATTTTTTTCATTTTATTCATTTAGTTTTATTTCTGTGTGAGGTAATTTATTTTAATAATTATGTAATTTAATATGATAACATTGATTTGATTATACAATAAGATATAATTTATAGTATTAACAAGTATTACTCAAAATTAAAAATGGAGCTTTAACTAGTTACAATCGATGACAAATAAGTATCACAGGGTTGCAATTAGTTACAATATTAATAAAAATTAAGTTGCAACTAATTGCAACTGGTGACAAATAAGCATCACATAGTTGCAACTAGTTGTAGTGCTATCTTTACTCAAAATACTTTTCTACTATATATACAAAAAAGACAATCTAAATTTACTATAAAAATATATTCTATTTTCCTAAAATTGCAACTTTTAGTTTTAAAGTTTTGTTTCTTTATATAACTATTTTATTCACTCAATTAAAAATAATCAAATCTAACAAAAACTAGCAACAAGATTTCTACATCTTTGATATTAATCAAGATAATTAAAACAATAAATATAATAATAAATATTACCTCAAACAACACTTCTTAATCCTAATAAACTGATTTTGCTTGATAATAACGAATTGATCAATTATCAAATTATTTACAATTCAAAATATCTCTGATTGAGAAATGCTTATTAATAATTTTGAAGGAACTAAAAAAAGAATGGATTTATTTACTATTTTTTAAAATATAAGTATAATTTAATTTAAATTTTACTTGATATCTCAATAAATATTAAATTAATCATTAAATGCTAGATGTTTCATGATTAAGTAAATAACATTATTTAAGAATAAAATATAGGTTAAAATATAGATTTAGTAAAATTTAACTTTAAAAATGTAGTCTTATAATTTTGATCTTACTCTAAGAATTTGATTTTAGTAATGCATTTAACTTTTAGTTTGAAATAAGAAAAGAAAGTTGAAATTTAATTTTTAGTTAAAATTCTTATTAGTTTAATTAGATTTTTTTTTACTTTATTTTTTTTAAAAAAAAACTTTTTTAAAAATCATCATTTTTGTAGTAAAATAAAATCTTTTAAAAAAAAATAATTTTAGTAAAAGAATTTTTTTTTAAAAAAAAAATGTTGAACTTCGTAAATAAATAATAAAATTTTTTGTGCATTTTAAAAGTTCTATATTTTTTGATAAATATTTAATCTTTGCATATACAAATCATAAATAATATTAAGTTATGATAAATTTTTAAAAAAGTGTCAAAGACTAAATAAGATCCAATTCTTGTGTTTAAGATGAACTTATATTTGAATAAGAAAATAAGGATTTCCTTTTTAATCTAAGTTCTAAATCATCTGCATTTTCATTATTAAAATGTTGTTCAATAATTTACTTTATAATTAATTCATGCTGTTCAGATTGTAACTTTAGAAAATTTAAGATAATTAATTTTTTATGATACCTCATAAGCTCAAAAACTTTCTGAAAGTAATAAATTCTGGTTATTTTACCAAAATTAATCATTAAAAAGGATTTTTAATAATTTAAATATATGAATGGGAATGAAAAAATTTAAACTCTTCTTCTAACTGAAAATAACCAAAGATTTTTTAAAAAAAAAGAGTATTTAAAATAGAAACAAAGATATCAACTAAAAGTTATAAAAGGAGCATTAATCAAAAAGATTTTGTGTATCTAATACTTTACTGTAAGAGATTTATAGATAAAAAATAATATTTATTGATAAGTATAAAATAGTTTAAGTCAACTGTTAAAAATATTTGTGATCTGATGCTAAAATATTATTTCATAATCATTGTATTATAAATCTGTATCTAATTTATGGTGAAGCTTCCAAAAGATGGCTTTATAAATGATCAACTTTACATATTTTTTACTAATTGCATTTTTTTTAAAAAAAAATATTATTGATTTTGAGGTTGCACATAGTTCTTTATCTTACAAAATCATAAACAATTTAAATTGAAATATAAATAATAATATAAAACCTGTGATATTAAAAACAATTACTAATAAATATTAATAAATAAAATGTAACTCATATTCAAGGATTCAGGAGGGTTTTAGTACTATTTTTAACATTTTTTTTATGATATAAATTGTATATTTATTGATTTTTCTCAAATTTTTATTTTCAAATTTTTATTTTATTTTTCATATTTTCTATCACTTATCTCAAAAATATTAAAAACTATTAAAACTATACAAAAATAAAATTGAGACAATTCTACAATATTATTATCATATTAATAAAATGATGTATATTATAAACTCTTATATATATATAAACATATATATATAAAAAAAGTTCTCTTATAGGAAAATTCTTCAAAAAATCATCAACAAAAATCTTAAAGCACAAATAGCGATCTTTTTTTCTCTTAACATTAAAATAGAATGTTATAATATTTTTGAAAAATAGTTACTGTAAAAATTGCAAACAATATTTCTAAAATTAAGATCTATTATATGGATCTTATCAAAAGTTTAACATTGTTATTAGATAAATAATATTAAAAGTTCTCTTTAAACTATTTATAATTCTTTAATTTTAAATTCTATTAAATATTTGTTTGTAAAATGATATAATTAAAATATTAATATAGAATATCCTTAAATAGAAATTAAATCAAATTTAAATTTGGCAAAGAAATTCACATGATGTTTTATAATTAATTATTTATAAGTATTATATATATCATATTATTTATAAAATTTGAGCTAATTTTTGGTACACTTCTTTAATATTTTATGGTTTATTTTGCCAGTATGCTGAGTAAATTTTAAGACGTTTTTATTATAATAATTTAATTCGTTTTATATTTAATTATATATTGTATAAAATAATGAAATTTTTTATTAAAAAATATTCAATAAAGTCTTAATTTTAGTCAAAAATTCTCAGAATTTGATTTTCCTAGTAAATTTTCCATATTATACAATATATTTATTCATATATTGAATAATCAAGAATAAAAAAAATTTAAAAAAAAATCGAGAAAATTTATATTAAAATCTTTTATTAAAATCCATATTTTAATCTAATAACATCAAAAACTAAAAATGTCAAAAAAATCAAATTTTTTAGAAATTGATTTTCTACCAATTCTTCTATATAAAGTATTTTCTTTTATAAAAAAAAAAATATTATTTTTATTTTTACTAATTTATAATATAAATAAAAATATAAATAAAAATATTTTTTATTTTTTATTGTTAATATAAAGAAAAACTAAATGTTATAATTCAAATAATTTAATTCAATCTGGATTATAAACTAATCTAAAATTTCAGTTCAAATTATGAATTTTAAAAATGTAAATAGTAAAAACTTTGATCATAACTAAAAAATTTTAGATTAATTTTAGTATTAAAAATTAGATATATATTAATCAAAATCAAAATTTGATCTAAATTAAATTTAAATTTAGATTTAATCTTATAAAATAAAATTAAATATAATTTATTTTTAGCTTAATAATATTTATTATAATAAATTATATAATTTTTGTAAATTTTTATAATATAAAAAATAATTATTTATATATAACTATTATAATTAAATATTTTTTAAAATTAAATTGATCTAATATTTTATATTATAAATATAAATAAATTTAATATACTATAATTCGAATTATCTTTATTATTTAGATAAAAACTATTTTTTAATAATTTAACATTATAAATTTTAATATTATTATTAATATTATATAATATTTAATTAAAGAAAAATTTATTAGTTATATATTGAATAAATACTAATTTATATATATTAAATTTTTCAAAGTTAAATAAATAATATGTTTAAAAAAATATTGAATTTAGTCTAGATATATATAAATACTTTTTATTTTTATTAATAATTTAACTAAAATAAATGAACTTTTAAAATATTGTAATAAAATAATAGATCTATACTAATTTAATACCTTTTAAAATAATTTATCTTGTTAATATCAATTACTAAATTTAGTAAATTTTTTATAAATAATTTTCTAAATATTAAATTTCTATATATATTCTCATAATATTTAAAAAGTAAATTATAATCTCAAAAGAAATATTTTTAAAATGTGAGATAAAAATTTATTTAAAAATTTATTATAATTAATATTTTATAATTTTTTTTAAATTTATTATAAATAATACATTTTATTTATTAATAATTCATTTATATTAGAAAAAAAAATCTAACTAATATATATTTTTTAAAATATTTAAATTATTAAATTATTTTAAATTTCTATCTAATCTACTTTTAAATAAGTCAGATACAAATTAAATTTTATCTAAAATTTTACCTTTCTATTAAATAATACAATATAATCTAATTGATCATTTCTTAATAGATAATAAATTGTAACAAGTAAAGATAATCTTTATTATTACTTTTAAATTTAATTACATCACAAGCAAATTTAATTGTGTCACAAGTTGCAACTCAATCATACTATTTTTTTTTTGATTGCAATGCTTATCTTTAGTAACAAGTGATTTTACTTATTAATATTTAGGATTTTAGAATATTATTTTCTTAGTTATATAGTTCTCTGTTATATTTAAAGCAACTTTATCAATTTATATATTTTAGAATTTAAGATTTATTTAATCAAACTTAATGATGAAATCAAAAATAAGTTAATATAATATATTATAATCAAATCTTAGATGAATTTTTTAATAAGATTTTAATAATTTTGCTAAATTTTATTTTTTATCATTTTAACAACCTTAAAATAACATTGAAAAAAAAAAGTATTTTTTTTTAATTTTAAATTAATTTTTTTATTTATAACTTGAAACTTATAAAAAAATTTTTAAGCTCTTAAAACTTTTAAAGCTTAATTTACAATTATAGTAAAAAAGGTTACCTATGACTAATCATTTGCTAAGCTAAAAAATAATTATCTTGTAAAATAAAATAAATATAAAATATAAAAAATATATCAATTATGTAAAATATAATAAAAATAATCAATAAATTAGGTAAATTTTGCAAATCTTTATAAATCTGGTGAATCAATATGATTTTTTTGATACAATATATTGATTTAAATAATGACGAAGGATCGCAGAACAAATTATCTGTAAAATATCCAAAAGGAGGACAACAAAATACTAGTAACACCGCAGGCTGGATTATGTAATTGTCACAACTCAATGCGATCCTCTATAAAATAAATAAAAATTATTGAAAAATAACTTAAAATAAATTAAATACTTTACATAGGTGTGTAACGAAAAAAACTCGAAAAGTAATACCCCGAAACTGCTCGTTTAAGAAATTCAACCGGTAACTGCATCCATCCCACGTGGCACGAGAGAAATCTTTATGCCAAATTCCCACTCAATTTTCATTTTTATTTTCGTTGACTTTTATAACTTATTCTTTTAAATAAAAAGGCATCAATATACAGTATCTATTGAAACATCAACCAGCACCTTAAAAAAAGCTACTTACATATGAAATGCAAACAATCTTCTAAGCCGAGAGTATGTTTAAGAAAAGATGTACCATAATTCGCAAAACTAAATTATAAAAATAGAGAAAGCTTTGATGAAAAAAGTAATGAATGGATCTTCAGGATATAACATCGACACGTTATCTTTTATATTTTAAAAAAAAAAAAAAAGAACCTTCTCCTTCACATGAGCAATTTCCTTCAAGAGATAAGTATCTGTATTTAATTCGTCTCTGTTGCATCTTAAGATCCTAATGAATTTATCTTCAAAAGTTCAAAAATATTTTTTGGCGTTTGTATCTAGCATACTCTTCATTGTTTAATCATTTCGGCTTGGCTACCTTGAATCTACAACGACGATTTGTCAAACCTCTGATCTCCTTTAACGCTTGATGCACCCTAAGCAGATCAATAATAACCGAACCATATTTCAATGTGAAACTCTTCCAAGAGTCATAATTAAAAGAACGTTCAAAGTAAGGAATCGTGGATTCATTAGTTTCATGAAGTACTAATTCAGGGACAATCTCTATGCTCGTCTTCATAGTTTGAAAGTCAATCATCATGTTTACATGTTTACATGTTTGAACGCCTCACTCAAATCCTGTTTCAAATTCACCTTTAATAACAGATATGACAAAGTATGAAATTTTAATGTATTTTTATATACGAATTTTTCAATTTGTTTAAATAATATAGAAAATAAATATCATAGCAATTTTCTTAAGAGGCATCGAATCATACAATGTACATAATTTTATAACCTGCCCACATTCCACTGTTTTTCCCATAGAATTAAAGTCAATTTGAAATAATAATAAATAAATACGATAAATATGTTAAAATTCATACCTTTGCACGTACTTCCTTATTTGTATAAAGTGCCCATGATAAATACCATGTCTCCCATCTTTGTTCTTTAACTTCCGATCAACAATAACCTTTTTCATATAAAATGCAAATTAGTATTTACAGAAATAATTAATACCGTACTTACAGGATATTATTATCGCACATAACAGATTGAAATAATAATTGTGAACATTCCTTCGGATAACTACCAAAGAGAAACCAATGGAATTAAATTCTACATACATTTCCGATAAATACTAAGTTGAAATGCTCTTTTCAATATAATTCCTTAATAACATGATCATTCACAGGCTCTGCCTCTTACAAATTCTCTTTAGGAGTTTCGCTTATATTCCTTCGAGCATAAATAATGGTCGGGATGTATTCGTAAGGATAAAGACCATGAAATTTTGATCCGTAAACTCATTTATTATAGTATTTGTCAACAGCATGTTGATCCGCACACGTCTAAGAAAACTTTCTTCAATCTTCAAAATGTTAAAATTACGCGTTTATACATGCCAATTTCGAAGAATCCGCATTAATTTAGAACTTTGGCGTGATTACAACTCGATAACGACGTTGGTCATATTCTCGACTATATTGAAAGAGTCCTCAGCATTGACGAAGATTTTGATGCTCAATTAGTAGAGCAGTATCTGAATTCCAGCTGGAAAGTAATTATATTTGCTGGTGAAGTTTTTTTGGAGGAAGGAATGTCTGAGCCCCTTTAGCGTTACCTGTGCCGAACGTCTTAAAAAGATCTTCATGTTCTGATTTTGGAAATTGGATTTACCCACTATTTCTATTTCTATTTTACAGTTTACTTTCGCAATTCATTTTTTAAATTAAAAAAATTTTTCTTAATGAAATTAAATTCGGCTATCATGACCACTTTGAAGTCGAGACAGCGTTAGGACAAAAGTTGAATATTTCACGGAGCTGGGACGTGATGAGTCACGTGAAAAGTCGTGGCGCCGAACTAATAAATCATAAGTCAATAAATTTGTCAAGGTTTTTTTATTTTATTGGTATTATAGTTTACTTTCTAATGATAATAAATTTATTCGAGAATCTAGAATCTTTATTTTTGAAAGGTCCCATGAAAATTATCGATCTGAATATTTTATTATAACAATTTTTTACAAGAGTTGCTTATTATAGATAAAAGATTAGACTTTTCTATATTACAAAATATAATCCTTCTACATAATACACTTTAAACTCCTTTATTGTGTATGGCCCAGGAGGGGAAAATTAAGAAGAAAATTTTCTTCTTAATTTTCCCCTCCTGGGCCATACACAACAAAAAAAAAAAAAACAAAAATAAAATGACTGGGATTTTAACCAGAAAAACTTCAATTTACGCAATTATCAAAAGTGTTCTCCATTAATTCTCTTGTATTTTTAACTAAAGACCAAAAACCAGCAAAAAGTACTTCCAACTTCTAGCAATCATCTCCCTTGTTTAAGGTTCGGACAGAACCTGGCCACCCTTTGAAAACATTTTCATGGGGAGTAACTTCATTTGACTCCCCATGAATCGCCATTCTATACGCAATAAAGGCGTTTGGCTTTGTCCCCGTTATGTTTATTAGCATTTGCAATGAGGTCTTCAATCGTTAGAGGGAAGGAGGGCGGCATATTTTTTGTTGATTTAATTAATTATTTATTTATTATTTATATTTTTTATTTTATTTTATTTTATTTTAATTTTTTTGATAAAAAGTGAAATTTTGAGTCGACTTTTTCTGCCCTGCCTATTTATTTATATTGGTCAAAAAGATTGATTCCGCCAGCGAGATATTATTTTTAATAAAGATTTAAAAATAATTGAATGGAACTTGCATAATCTTTCTATTTTTATACTAAAATCTTTTTTTAAAACAATTCTAAAATTAAATAATTAATACAAATGGAAATTATTTACCCTGGTATTTATTTACACAGTTGTGTTTAAAGAATATTTTTACCAAAAATATATTTAAGTGATAAAGTCAACACGATAAAAATAGAAAATTCCACTTTTTTTGTAGATAACCGTTCTTTTTTTAATTAAAGACAGAATTTTTTTTTGTTTTAAGAAATTATATTACATCTTTCATAAGACAGATTTCGATCATCAAAAATATCATCCAGATTAATTATGTAATTACATGAGAATATTTTAAGGGTTAAACAAAAAGAAAAGTACAATAGGTAAATGGAACTTTGATTGTTTTATCTTTTCACAAAATAGTAATATTTTATAATTTCATTAATTTTTATTCATTCATGTTCCAACAAGAATGTTGAATGAACTTGCTTAACCAGTTGACTTTGTGTTCCATTTAACAACATAATTGTGAATCACCAATTTATTGAAACAGGAGACGCAATTCAATTTTACTTAGGGGTTGGGGTGAGACGATAATTGATTAAAGGTAATGGCAAACGCCATTGGCCAGAAAACTTTGAATTTTGCGATCATACATTTATAAAAATATATGTTTCTGATCGTTCAACCTTCCAATATCCATCATGAAAATGATTGTGAAATAAACGATGTGATGTTAATCATTTCCTTTTCTAGTCTATCCATAAATTGCAGAAATATTGCTACTACCATAAGCATAGGGTGTCCAGGAATAGTAACGGCAATAGGAGTAAATTCAACGCAAATATTTACCATTTAATTGTACAAATGTTTATTAGATGAATGGAGTATTTACAGTAGATTAGAAGAAATATAGAAGAAGGAGAATTGGATTTAGGAAAGAAAAAAGTATTAATATTACAAAAATAGCATTGATTATTTTGTTACCAGTATATAGAGCGCAGTTTTTATAATTATAAACGCTACTTAATGCTTAATTTTTTATAGATTTTTTTTTTTGCGAATTATTTTTATATTATTTTACATTTAATAATTTTAAAATTTAAACATAATTATTACCAGAATTATAAACACATATCATCGCTATTTGCACATGCATATTTTGAACTAACTTCAATAAGGTGATTTTTTTTTTAGTTACACCAACCGATCAAAAAAATTCAAATGAGTTGTTTGAAAAAATATTATTTCAATTAATAAGATCAAACGCTATGAATACAAACTTTTTTAGCAAGTTTCAAGAGATTGGTACAGGCGGCTTTGGAAAAGTCTATCGTACAAATTGGAAAAGTTCAATGCAATACCACGCGTTCATAACTTTAACAACGCCACTGTTAAAGAAATAATTTGTGAGGTAATTACAAAATGTAAAAGAGTTTAGGTCTCTATTTCAGTCTGTTAAGTATATCATTTATACATCAAACTTAAATTTATATTTGTAATAATTTAGCTATTTAGCTCGAACTTCAACGGGACGTTGATTTTAATTGTTATACCATCCGCTTTTGTGGGATTACAGCTTCAAACCAAGGTATAAAATCTTATTTAAATTATGTTAATTAATGATATATTGGCTTTTCCATTGTATTTTTAACTCATTTAAAAAAAAAAATTAGAAAATGATCAATTAAAAAAAAATTAATTTGTAATGGAATATGCTGATGGCAAATACAAATTGGCGGCTAGTGCTGATGTCGTGTTTACATGACGAAAGAATTGTGCATCGTGATCTGGTAATTACATAATATATCTCATTTTGTTTATTATGA
>CAJVPP010003049.1:0-12744 GCA_910592005.1 Funneliformis mosseae
AAATAAAAAAAAAAAAATTTTTATGTTAAAAATTTTTTTATTGGCATTTATCTGAGGTACAAATGTTTTTGCACCGATCCATATTAGGTTAAATTTTCATAAATTTTATTATCTATTATTGAAAAATCTAAAGTTTGATAAGGATGATATATTTTTCTATGTTAGGTCAAAATCATTTGAGTTTATTTATGATAAAGTATCTGCATTTTATAATACTTTTTTTTTTATATTTCATTTTATAATTGTATTTTTATAAGATGAGTCTCCATCTTATTATCTGTTTATTTTCTATTAATTTTAAATCAATATTTAATAATCATTGTAATGTTACATAATCAGTAATAATTATAAAATTCCAAAAATATAATATTTAAAATATTTTATCTTTTTTTTTTTCTGTTATCTCCTTTTTAAAATAATACTGCTTCTAAATTAATCTATAAAGTATTAGTATAAAGGACAAAAGGTTTATTAAAATCTGAATATATAAGGATTAGTACTATTGTTAATTTTTCTTTTAACATATCAAATATTTTTTGCCGTTTATTATTCTATGTATAACTTTTTTCTTTTTCTGTTAGCTTATATAATAGAGCTAATATTTTTGAAAAATCTTTATAAACCTTTGATAATAGGAGACTAATCCTAAAAAAGCTTTTAATTCAGTTAAATTTTTGGATTTAGAATAATTGACAACTTTTTTGATTTTTGAAGGGTTAGATTATAATTTTTTTTTGTTGATCATATGTCTTTAGAAATGTTATTTCATTGATACAGAAGTGACATTTATTTGATTAATCTTTTTAATATGATCAAAAACTGTAAGTGTTATAAGTACTTTTAAAATGTTTTTGAATAAATATTTAGATTATTCATATAAACTTTAATAAACTTTTATTTTTTCTTCTGGAAAATAATATTCATTATCTTTTGAAAAGTAATAGAAGCATTACATAATCTAAATAATAACACAGTAAATTTGTATAAATCTTCATTAGTAATGAAAACAGTTTTCTCTATATCTTCTGATTAAATTTTAATTTGACAAAATCCAGAAAATAAACTTAAAGAAGTAAACTAATCAGAACCTTTAAGTAAGTCTAATAATTTGTCTATTCATAGTAAAGGATAATTGTCTTTTTTTATTATGATATTAAATTTTTTATAATTAATACACATTCTCATTTATCTATTTTTCTTTTAAACTAGAACTATTGATGCAATCAGGTCAAGCTTATATGCATTAAAAAGCTCTTATCGAGACGATTTTAATGGTAGTATTTCCATCAAAATGTAATCATTAGATTAAGAGTTATTTCATTTAACAATATATTTTGATTTTATATTATATCAAAAAAATTTTTATAATTATATACTTTGATATATTTTTTTTTAATTAATAAATTAAACTGTATTGTTTTATGTCAAAAATATTTGTATAAAATTTTAATTATCATTTTTCATTCTCAGTATAATCCTTTTCTTGATCCCATAACTCATGATTTGGATTTCTAATCAATAAATCATCATCATCATCATCTAAAAAAATAATTTCACAGATAAGAATTTTATAAAAAAGATGCAAATATGATGTAATAAATTTTATTCACCTTTTTCACGAGCTTGAGAATATTCTTCTTTTAAATGGTTTAACCATTCATTTTGAACTTTAACAACTTCTATACTATCTTCACATTGTACATATTTTGATAACAACTCCCTATTCATTAAAAGAAAATGAGTTAACCTCACGACTTTGAAAAGAAAGGGAGATACAAAAGTAATATTTACCCGTTTAGAGTAAGAAAAGAATGACCCCATTTAAACTTTGATAATAACTCTTGAGCATATTCTTTGAACCCTATTAAAATAATTAATTATAAGAAAATAAATTTAAAATCGGTTATTTAAATGATCAAGAGTAAATAGGTTATACCAGTTATGTAAAAGCAAGCAGCATATGCTTCAACACAATTCAATTTCCATGGGCGACCATAATTTACGGGATTTGTAGCTACTAAATATGGCACTATGTAAATAGAAATTTAACTTGATGACATTTTTATGTATGCGAAACGATCGAAAAAAAGGTAGACTTTACATAATCGATCATTCCCAGTTTTCAATTTACTAAATGGAACATCGTCTAGTTTAGCCCAAGAACAATCAACAACAGCAATTCCATGTTCTTGTACAATTGCTCGATCTGCCGGTGAAACTGCCTGCTTTCCTTCCGGACTTAGAGTTAGTAGATAGTTAGTGTTAATTACCAAGATTAAAGGTAAAAGAGATAGAATAGAAAATCAAATTTAACTTTACCTTAATACAACCCCACGAAATCTGGTTGATATTTTTAATTCTTTTACTATATTTAATCTAACTAATTTTTTACCTGAACATTTTTTTGGATCACAATGTCCAAAATCCTGTATAAATTAAAATTAAATAATAAAATACTAAGAAAACAAGAACCAAATATATAAAATAAAAACTTACCCACATACTCAGTGGCATTGGGATGTTACTACCTTTATTGTCATCAACCTTTTCTTTGATGTATGATGGATTGTTTACGTTAATAATCGATGCAATTAAAGAAATTTAATTAAACTATTCATAATATTGGTAAAGAATCATGAAAAAAAACTTACGATTTGTGACTTCATAAAAACTTTCTTCGCTATGTTATAAAACCCAGTTATGATTTCCCGTCATTTTGTCCATTAATAAAGAAAATACATTGAATTCTGTTTATCACACACCTTGTATATTCATTATTTATTGATGAAACATGTTCCTTATACCGATTATGCATATTTTTTGACTTTTTGGAACCAAAGTTGCGTCCATTTCCTTTATTTTTACCCATTTATAAATGTAATTATAAAAAGGTATAAGAAAATTCTGACTGTCTATGGTGGGATGGCTCAAAGCCGCGGCCTGATCATAGGGACTACCCAGCGTAATCACAAAAATGTCACGAAATGGCCGGCATTAAAGTTTCCGGCAGAATCAACCCGTGACTATGTCAAGCTGGTCAAAAAATAAACGTCTTTTCAAATCGAGAACATATGGGGCATTGCAATATAAAAGAGGAAATCAAAACGTGTTTTTTAGGAGGTATAAATATATTATATTCATTTGATATTTATTTAAAAACTGATTCTATATATAAAATTATTTATGATCAATTATACAGTTATATATCTTCCATTTTTATATTGGTTTCAAAGATACTAGATAAATTTTTTTTATTTAAACTACCATTTGCACCATTTGGTTGACCCCCACCTAAAACGCTTTCCATTTCCCAAATAGCATCACTAATAACATCGTTTAATTGTAAAATTTTTGATTTTATTTTTAACGTTCTAGCATTGAGTGCTTTTCTACGATCTTCATGTAATTTCATTAGTGTTTGTGTATCATTTAACAAAAGGGTCGTTTTTAAATCATGTGTCATTGTTAAAAGTGATTCGCAAGATCGTACCTAATTTAAAAGTTCATTTTCGTTGAATCAAAAATTTTATTAAAAAAAAAAATAAAATAAAAAAGTGAAGGAATTGAACATACCAAACTTGCAGCTCTTAACTCGACAAGGAAACCATCCAAAGCATTTCTATATTTATCTTTATCAACGGACTTAACAATTCAAAGGAAAAAGAAACGCGTTAAAACTTCAATTAACTACAATAACAACAATAATAAATATCAATAAGATAGTATACCCTATCTTCAGATCTGCCAGGCATTCTAACCATTTCATGAAAGCCAGGACTTTTAACAATATCGCGAAAACTCGTCACAATTAATTCAATTTCATTATCTAATTTTTTATTTTGATCTTCTTCCACACTAGATAAAAAGGCATTTTGTGAAGCTAAGGTTGTTGTTGTACCTCCTGCTGTTGCTTGACTTGCATTTAAGGATAAGGCTGATGTTATGGGTGCATCTGTCATAAACCTTGAAGGTCCTTGTCTTTGCATTTTGAAGCGAAAACCAAATTTTTGTTTTTAAGGAAATCTGCTATTTATATAAAAAGATATTCCAGTTAAATTATCCGGGGGTGATCGACTAGCCTAAAATGTTAATAACGTATTCCTCCGAAAATAAACAACTCAAAAATTATTTAATATTCGATCTAAGTGTATTTATATTATTGATCAAAATTTATCTTAAATATAGTCAAAATAAATAAAAAAAGCTATATTATGATTATTACTAACATAATTACTGCTAAAACCATCATCATTATCATTTTAACTCTGATTCTATAATTTAATCTGTTTAATTTTGTTTTATAAATTAATGTTAAATAATTAATATTATTTATTAATCAAATCTAAAGAAAATAATTTTAAAAACAAAAATTTTAATTTTACTATCCTTAAATGATAAGTATAAAATGTTTATAAAATATTATAAAAAAATTAATATAGTTTGGATCATAAAAAATGAAATCATAAAATAAAATTTAATTTGTTAGATTCATCTTATAAAACTATAAATAATTATATTTTTATATTTCTGAGATTAATAATAGTAAGATATATAAGTTTAAAATTTTAACTTTTTTTTATAATAATTTATCATATATTTATCTTTAAAATATCACTGATTAATTACATTTTTTTGAATTTTATTTAAAAATATCATAAAATTTATTATAAAATATTTAATTTTAAATAAGTTATTTTAAAAATATTTAAAAAGATTACAAATAATTTTAATTATTAAATAAAATTGCAAACAAATTTGCATATAATATGCTTGAAGAAATAATAACTTAATTAAAGTAGATATAATTTGTTAAAATTATTAAAAGATATTTTATTAATAAATTTAATTTTAATTTTAAACTATTATGATAGTTGCTATTAAAAATATATCTAATTATTGGATTTTTATTAATCAAAAAGGTTTAAAAGTCAAAAAAAATTAGTTATTTATTTTAAAAATCATAAATTTCTTATTAAATAATTCTTAAATACAAACTTTTATAAAATATATATTTATATTCTTTTAATAAATTTCTTTAAGTTTAAAAATTGCTTTTTATTATCAATTATATATATAATTAAAAATTTTTTCTTAAATTTTATAATTTATATATCTATTTAATAAATGATTTATAATTTTTTAAAAGATTTATTTAAAGCATATCTATTTATCTATAGCATTATATAAAAAATTTATTTTATATAATTATAACATTTACATTTATAAATGATTATCATACTATATCTCTAAAATGAATTATTGATTTTTGATGCATTTTTTGTAAAACCCCTCTTGAAACCATTATCCTCAACAAATTGGAATTATTGGTCATGATTCCATTTTGTATTAATCAAAAAACTTTAATAATATAAAAATAAATTTTCATTAATTATTAAATATAAAAAAATAAATAATAAAATATAGATATATTTCGAAGCAATACTTACAAAATCTGAAACTTCAACTTCATCAATCATCATTTTCTCTTCGGGTTTTGATAAATTTTTTAATATCCAATTAATTGTCATTGGAATATCTTGACACATGCTTAGTACTCTACTTAAATTCTCATCATTCAAATTGTATATACTAATATCTCCAAAACCAGTTATATGAGAAACAACGTATATTTGTGAATATGGTAGCAAAATGGTAATGTGTAAATGAATAGTAGTTTGTGATTTTGCCATTTTTTGAGGTAATTGAATACTTAATGTTAATCCATTGGGTGGATTATCTGTTTGAACTTTTACATGTACTTTTGCTAAATTTTTAGAACAAGTTTAAAAGATGACAATTTCAACGAAAGTTCTATAAATGGTTTACTTTATCAACAACTAACCTTCTATGTCCAGAGAGTTCTCTTTCAAATCATGGTCATATTTGGATTTTTTTGTTATTGTTATTTGTTTATATGTGGAAGAATTGAAACAGCTTTGGTAGAGTGTATTAAAGATAAGCTGTTGTCGTAACGTCTAACATGAAATTTATATTAATTTCAAATATTTTAATGATGTAATAGTTAATTAATATAAAACACTACCTTAATGAACCCAGGAAGTTGAGATGGATGAGAAAATGGAATACGATCAATCCTTCTTGCATTCGTATTACACATATTGTCTGAACTAAATATCTGATGATATGGCGAATCATCGAATTTCTATAATTCATAATTTTAATAAAATGAGAAATTTAATCTATAAATTATACCCAAGAAAAAGCTCACCTTTTCCCATTGATGGACTATCTTTGAGGCTTGGGCTGAAGAACTTTGATTTACAGGAGGAATAATGCCTTCTATCTGACAATTAAATAAAAGAAATTAGACAAGTTGACATTTACTCTCAAAATAAAATAAGTGGTAGATAAAATAATTTACCAACAGTTGCTCCAACGATAAAGCTTGAGGATCTTTCTTTTGAAACGCACTGCTAATAAAAAATCCTGTTAACACAATAATAAAATTATTAGATAAATTAATCAATCAAATAAAAATTAAATTGAATTAGATTTATTACCTCTGACTGCAACACCAGCCAAATTTCCAATTGCTCTAGCCACGTTGTCAGAAACATAAACTGGTGGATCAAGCCAAGCGACGAATTCTATAGGTGCGACGGGAGCAGAAGCGACTTTAGTTGGGTCTAAAAACTTCAACTGAGTTCCATTTGGGAATAGCGAAAATGGATTCTGCATGATATAACTATATAAATTCTACATTAGAACTTTATTAAGTTTTACTATAAGTAAATTTGCTAATAGAACTTACTTTAAGTCGATTTCTTCATTTGTGATATCAAGCAAATATTGGCTTCTATCAGATGGCAAAAAAACGCGGTTGTCTCGAGACTTTTCCATAGTGATCCACATACGATTAAGGTATCGAAATGATCCATGTGTTCCACCTAAAAATCATTAATTTATTTAAATAAATTAAATCATAATTGAAGTTATCTATAACTTTTATGTACCTTGATTGATAATATCTTTGACAATGTTCCAATCTATTTCAATAATTCGATATTTAGGAGCCCAGTATGCGATGGAAGGGCCGACTCTCTCAAAATGAAATAAAGGTATTCCATGACCTTCGGTTAATATTTTGGGGATATCTCCAATAGTAATATCACTAATAACAAAACGATCATTTGGTCTCACATTTGATAACGAGTAAATAAATGATAGGAAAATTTGAAAACAATAAACTTACGATTCCTTTTCATAAATTGCTTTTAAATCATTGCTTATACATTTTATGCAAAGAAAACAATCAACAGGAGTATTTGATTTGGAAATCATATCCAATGTCGCTAAAGTTTCAAGATTTTTCTTGAAGAGATTAAATTGTTTGAAATTGCTAGGAAAAAAAAAAATTTAAAATATAAATAAGTAAATAATATAAAAACTTGTTAATAGAAATTGATATACCTCAATTGCTGAGTCAGTAAATTATCAATCTAATTTTAAATAAATATTACAGATAAAGATAATTTTAACTTGTATTCTACAAATTTTTTGAATGAATATATTAAATATATAAATACATACATGATACATACATTATCATCTTTAGCAGCAGTCGTATAGTCAACACTAATTTTAATTATTCGATTCGAGGTTTCGTCATAATTAATCTGCAATAAAAGAAATCCAATTCGAATCATCGAAACTTCATAAGGTAACACGCATAAAGACAAATTAAATACGACTTACATCCAACACTATAATAGATCCACTCATTGATAGTGTTGAATCAATCCCATGTTTTTCAATATCATATATTATTTGAAGACTTCATATAACGAAATATAAATGAGAATTCAATGTATGTACTAACTACAAAGATTAAGAGCACAAATCACGTACCCAAGCTGTTTTCCAAAACTTTCGGTCTGTTTTATAATAAATTTAAATGCTGTCGCATTATCTTGACACGCATCTAAAGCCAAGCTTTTACATATCTTGATATTATCTCTTACTTCAGATAGTGATTCAAGACGTTCTGTTTCTTCCTTTTAATTAATCAAAAATAAATTTTAATTTAATCAACAAAAGAATTAGCTCTTTTAGCTAATAAATAAAGATAATTTACTTTGAGTTGATTAATGTGGTTTTTTAACAAACTTTCTGTACCGTGTTGAAGCTGAGGAACTCCGCTCAATGTATTATTTTTAAATTTAGTAATAATATCTCGCATAACCGCTATTTTTTGTGAAATTTCTGTAGGTAATTCACTCAAGTTTACTGGTCCAAGTGGATGTACAACTATTAGACAAAAGAGGGCTCAATAAAAATATTATTAAAAATATAGTATTAAAGTAATAAGAATAAATTGGTACCATTCGGAACAGCAATATTTGTCTGTGGCTGATCCGCTTGCCCCTGCCGAGGAAAATTAATTTTCCATTGTTCTTGAGCGTTTTTAACTAAACTTTGTAAATCACGAACTAACGAATGTATTGATTTGGAATCTGTTTCAGTCATGATAAATTAGATGATAATTTCATCAAACGAAAAATTTTAAATCTAATTTTGAATGTTCTCGAGAACAAATTAGTCCAATAATAGGTTATTCCGAATTCTACCAATAAGTGGCTAGGTTATAAACTTTAGGTATTGTTTGAAATTATTTATACTATAAAATGATTGCTTAGTAACGGTTATTATGTTATTATATTAGATTTAGTTATTTGATACTAAGAAGATATTTTTATCTGGAATTCATTTCTATAATCTTTTTTTTTTTATATTTAATGATATCTAAATTATCTCTATTACTAAAAAGATGGTTTTATATATATCAGTAATATTATATTTAACGTTAAAAAAAATCTTAATTAAGTAAAGAAATAGTTTCAAAAATTATAGTAGTGGTATAATATATTACAATATACCACTTGGTCTAGATTATAGAAGTATAGAGATATAGTTAGATTATAAAGGTATGGTAAGGTTAAAGAGGTATTATATATATAGTTAGATTATAGAGTTTCGGTTATAGAAGTATATTTAAATTATAGAAGAATATCTATAATCTAATTGGATTGGTTTAACTTATTTATATTAAAATAATTTAATTATTTTTTTAGAGACTTTATTCTATTAACTTTTTCTGTTTTGATATAATTTAACTATACTGATTTGGCCTAAATATACCTGTTTTGATATAATCTAACTGTACAGATTTTACCTGTTTTTCTCAATTTTTATACATTCTCAATTTTTTTTTTATGATTCTTTTAATAACAGTTATTTAGCTTAATTTAAATTTAAATTCATTTTTATAATTCTTATGTTAGCATTTTTTTATAATTAAATGTCAAGTTTTAGTTAAGTAATGCAATAAATCTGCAATTAATTATAGTTAATACTTTAATATAATTCTGATTTGATCATAAAATATAATATTTTCACCTTTAGTAGTTAGATTTTATACAATTTTAAATTGGTTAGAAAGACTATAATTACATAAATTGTATTCATTTTAAAGTTTAAGTATATTTTTTAAGTATAAATATAGATTACAAATATATATTATTATTACTTTTCTATTATATAAGAAATATTTATTATATATTTTATTATGATTTAAGAGAAGTTTATTGATTTAGCTAGTTGTTTTAACCTGATTTTTTATATTGAAATAAAAAATATAAATAAAATAATAAGTTAAAAATTTATTATTTTTAGTGAAAATTATTTAATAGGTATTCTAATTTAAAAATATTTAATTATAAAAAAATAATAAAAAACTGATTACAATTTTAAAGAGAATTTAATTAATTATTAAGATATTTTATTTATATTTAAAGTTGTTATATTAAAGATAAGATTTAGCAAAATTATATTAAAATTTTATTAAAAACCTGTGAAATTAAAAAAAAATAAAATTATATCAAAATTTATAAAATAGCAAAACTTTAATAAAAATTAGTGAAATTAAAAGTTTATATATTTTAATAAATCTAAATAATAATAAAAAATTCAAAATATATTATCTGATTTTTTTTTAAAAAAAAAGTGAAAAGTATAATTATTTAACTTAATAATAATTTTTATTATATTTATACTTTATGATTCTTTGATTAATAATTAAAGATTATTATAATAATTATTAATATTAGATATTTTTTGATATTTATATTTCTATTAATAAAGATATAAAATTATTTAAGATTATAATAAAAGAAATTTTATTAATAAGAAAAATGAAGTATAAATATGATTAAATTTAAATAGAAAATGTAAAAAATTTTTTAATATAAAAATATTATACAAAGAAATTTTTTTTTTTTATATTATTTTAGTTATTAAAAATAAAAGTATACTACTTTAATAATTATTTGAAAATAAAATTTAAAAACTGCTTCAGATAATACAAATATTTATAATTATAAAATTGCGATAAAGTATAAAATTTCATTTTTTAATAAGTTTTATTAATTAATTATTGATATAATTATAATATTTTAAATATACTTATTTTTATTTTTGTTCTCATATCTAAGTTAGCAATTTTCATCCTATAGAGAACCTAAAACTATTATGCAAGATTTATTATCTTTTTTAACTTTTATTTGTAATTTGATATTAGTTTTAATATAAAATATTAAAATTTATAGTTTACATAAATTAGATAAAATATTTAATATATAAAAATAAGAAAAAATTGTGTTTATTATTTTCATAAAAGTTTATTAAAGAAATATTAATTCATGATCTGTCTGTGAAATATAAAATTTTAGATAAATTTATTAATGATCAGTGGTGATCATTGCAATATGAAAAATAGCTTCACGTCAAAATCTCTTGTTACTTAAAATTACTATTCTTTAAAAACATTTAAAATAATAAATAAATATAAATAATATGATATTTCATTAGTAACAAAAGGAAAATTAGACAAAGAATTATATTATAGAACTTTTAGACATTTCTGGGGTAATCACATAATGATAGCATATATTATCCTATACATTTAGGGATAAGAATTCTAATTATACTTAAGGAAACAGATTTTATACTTACTGTAATTAAAGGAAATTCAGTTTTACCTTCTAGTTTAGTTATATATATAAAGTGAGAGATACTATTAGTTCGATTTAGGATACTCCTTCTGAAACGATTAACTTTATATATCAGAAATTTTTTAATTCAAAACATAATTTTTTAATCTATTAATATATGGTTATAATAATAAGAAAATTAGTAAATAAATTTTAGATGATTTTCCTTTTTAACCTTTTATATTAACAGTTGAAAAATTATAAATATTTGTTAAAATAATAGGAATTTCTGATTATAAAGATTTAGAATACGTAAGTCTAGAATACATATTATCTTTTATTTATGTAATTAGTAAACAAAAAATGCAAATATTATTTGTACAGAAAATTCACAAACAATATTGTTCAGTAATCTTATATTAAAATAAATAAAATAAATTCATATATATTGGTAGTAATCCCAATGATATTTAGAAGAAAGTCAAAATATTACAAAATTTAGAAGAAAAAACTCTATTTGGTATTAACCATAAGAAAACCCAAAATTTAATAAATAGTTTTCAAATACTTTCTGTATAGTTAGTGAATAAAATAATAAAATTATAATAACATAATTATATAAACATCATTTATACAAATTTATGCTTATTGATATTGCTTGGTATAAGTTTCTATTTAATTGAAAAGAATAACAATGTAATATAATAGAACTATATAGTACTCTTACATGTATATATCCAGAAGAATATCAGTTTAAAGAGAATATTATGCTTAAAAAGTATTATTTCATGGCATTAAATGTATTAATATCACGCCATTTGATAAAAATGAATCAGAAGTAAAAAAAAAAAGTAATAATATTTGTTTATTATTTATTTTTTAATAACATAATTTTTTTTTTAACAAAAATTTTGGATCAAAGTTAAAAATCCAATTGATGATAAAGGTGCTTTACTTTATCTATATAAAAATAATTTTCTCTATATATCTTCTTCAATTTCAGATAAATATTCTGACTCAAATATCAACAAGTTTTGGTCATGTTTTAAAGAATCTCTAAAAATAAATCAAAAATGATCAGATAAAAAGAAAAGAATTTTATCAATAATTGTGAATAATTTTCATATGAAGAAATTAAAACAAATTTATTGGTTAGTTATTTTAAATATTTTGTAAAAGCTATATTTTTTTCTTATTAGAATTTTCAATATAGGTTACTTCAACTACAATTCTTAATGCTCGTAAATATACTAGATTAAATAGTCCTGATGCAAAGTAAATAGAAAAATTATAAAAATAGCAATGATATTATCACAAGAAAATTAGAACAATTTAGCAATTTTTTTGAAGACAAAACTAATATTATTATGTTTTCTTACAAAACAGATGCTAAAACTCAATTATCTGTTTTGTATTTAAAAAATACAAAAAAAGTACTTTGGGAAAAATTTTAAAAAATATATTCTAATGGTTTAAAAAGAATAACTTTTTATCATCAATTGAAAGGAAATCATTATTAATATTGGAAAGATATGAAAGGATTTTGTGCTACTTGTAATACTTATATAGAGGGTGGATAAAAGTATCTACACACCCTCTATAAATGCGAATTAATGCTAAAAAAATCATATGATCACAATAATAAATTGCATCATATGACATGTTAGTATTTATTTATATTATAAACATAAAAAAATAACAATTTAATTTTTTTTAATAAATTTTCTTCTCTGAA